>JAQGFW010010389.1:0-12036 GCA_030463445.1 Euplotes aediculatus
CAATAAATCTTTTCATCTTTTTTTTGGGCTTCTTCGAGTTCAAATTTGAAATTTTCGATTACCAAAGCATGATTTTGTACTAAATGGATTTTTCGAGATAAATCACTTTTATTAAACCAATTCAAAATCGGTTTGCTCAATAATAAAGCCAGAATTAACAATAAAATACAACGCAAAATGAGCAATAACAGATTGTCGAGTCGAATACCTTTTGATTGTTGAAGGTCTTTTTCGATTAGCCACTGCATCGCCGCCCATTCTATAACTTTTCCTTTTTTTTGATGCCAAAAATGGAGCAAAATCGGTATCGAAATCGCCAATGCCCCCCAAAGCATCACAGGATTTAATAATTCCATTGTAATTTTGTTAATCGAATTGATTAATTCTCAGAAACCGTTGAAACGGTTATTTTCAAACAAATTTTATTTATTCACCACGACTAATTCATGGGCTGTATTTATCTCAAACCTTCGGTTATTGTTGTCGCAATTAGGCTATTCATTTGACTTCTAACCAATTTTACATTCGGAATCCGTAAGCTATCATCCATTTTTTTTAGATAGCTTTCTGCTTTGTTCCGAAACTCTAATCTCACACTTTCGGCATCCAATTCTATTTCTTTACCAGATTCTAAATCTTTGAAACGATAAAAACCGTTCAAATCAAAATCCATCTCGTTTTTGCCCAAAACTTGAAAAATCAAAACTTGCCGACGTGGGCTGGCAATACTTTCTACCAATTTCAGCCATTCGTCATTAACCTGCAAAAAATCAGAAGCAAAAACGACTAACTCTTTCTGCTTTTGCTGAAAAACTGGAAATTTAGGGTTTGCGTTGCTCCAATTGCCTTTTGCTTCGGCACGTTCGAGTTCATACAAAATCCGTTGAAAAGATTGCTTACCAGTTGGTACAAGTGTCTGTAAATCACCATTTTGTAGCGTATATAAACACATTTGGTCGCCTTGACGATAACCCAAATAAGCCAGCGAAGCCAGTAGAATTTTGCAGAAATGTAGGCGGCTAATGCCATTTTCGGTATAATTCATCGAACCCGACGAATCAAGTACAAAACTAATTTTTAGGTTACTTTCGGTTGCCGATTCTCGAACCAAGTGCTTCTCGGTTCGGGCATACATTTTCCAGTCAATCCGTTTGGGGTCGTCGCCTACTTCGTAGTGTCGGTATTGTTCAAATTCGGTACCGATACCCGACCTTTTGCTGCTATGAATACCCAGCATTACTTCTTCGCTGACTAATTTACCAGCAATTTGTAGGTTATTTAGTTTGATGAGTTCGTTAGTGAGCAAGGGCATTTAATCCTTAAATGTCGTTTTACAAATAATTCTAAATCAATTCTTTGAAAATGTATTTTTCATCAAAATCCACTTCAAATTTTTCTAAAAAAGCCAAATATTCTTCTCTAAACGTTCTATTTCGATGATGTTCTTCTTGATTCTCAATATATACAATCACATCTTTTATCTGAGATTTTCCATAAGAAAAAGCACCGTATCCTTCTTGCCATTCAAACTTAGTCTTCAAATATTTCTGTTCATTAATCCATTTTGATGAGTTTCCTTTAATATCTTGAAGCAAATCGGACAATGACTGATTTGGCCTCATACCAATCAACATATGAACGTGGTCGGGCATTCCGTTTATACACAATAATTTATGGTTATTTGCCTTGATAATACCTGCAATGTATTTGTATAAATCATTTTTCCAAGATTTGTGAATAACACCATCTCTGTACTTTACAGCAAAAACTATATGAATATGGATTTGAGTATAAGTATTTGCCATGCTTTATTGTATCGTCCCATACGGGACTTTGCATAAAAAAATGTATCTATCTGTCTACCAATATTTTGTCCCTAACGGGACATTTTATATCTTATGCGAATAAAATAATACGGGCGAACTATATTTACAATAATTGAGATTTCGCCCCGATGGGGCTTAAAATTTGAGATAAATTTTCTTTTCTACCAATTTTTTGTCCCTAACGGGACATTTTATTTGCCAATATCTATAAATAACACTTTTTTAATTCTGTAAGAATGTTTTTACCATTCCACAAGTGACCTTGAATAAATGAGTTAACAACATTTTCATCAATTGTTTTACCACCATCGAAACTTTTTATATCCCGTTAGGGATAATATATCGGTAGAAAATAAAAAATCCCTAATTTCTATAATCCCGTAGGGATGATACCTAACTTTTCAACAATTCCGCAATCACATTATCGGTTGTGATGTTTTCGGCTTCGGCACGGAAATTAAGTGCAATCCGATGACGCAAAACTGGATAAGCAAGTGCCTCAATATCTTCTGGAATCACCGCAAAGCGTTCGTTCAAAATCGCCCTTGCCTTCGAGCAAAGTATCAACGCCTGACCTGCCCGTGGTCCAGCACCCCAATCGCACCATTGTTTAACGTAAGCCGATTTTGTAACATCAGGGCGGGTCGAACGAACTAATTTATTAACTCTCGTTATCAATTCGTCACTGATATGTACTTGACGTGTAAGTCGCTGTAAATCAATGATTTCAGAATCCGTCAAAACCGTTTGAAGCGTTTGTTTTACAACTCCCGTAGTGCTTTTCAAGACATCTAATTCTTCTTGTTCAGAAGGATAACCGAGCTTGATATACAACAAAAATCGGTCTAATTGTGCTTCTGGAAGCGGATAAGTACCTGCTTGTTCAATCGGGTTTTGGGTAGCAATAATCAAGAATGGTTTGGGCAAATCATAGTTTGTACCTGCATACGTAACCTTGTATTCTTGCATGGCTTCGAGCAATGCCGCTTGGGTTTTGGGCGGTGTACGGTTGATTTCATCTGCCAAAACGATATTGGCAAAAATGGGTCCACGATTAAATTTGAAGAATTTCTTACCAGTTTCGTGGTCTTCTTCCAAAATCTCCGTTCCGATAATATCGCCTGGCATCAAATCGGGGGTAAACTGCACCCGTTTGAATTTCATGTCGAGGGCTTCCGACATCGTTTTTACCATCAATGTTTTGGCAAGACCCGGTACGCCTTCGAGTAAACAGTGTCCACCAGCCAAGAGCGAAATCAGAATCTCGTTGATGGCTTCTTGCTGCCCTACGATTACTTTGGCAATTTCTTTTTTGAGATTTGGTAATTTTGAAACCAGTGATTTGTAATGATGAAGTTCTTTATTTTCCAATTTCCTTTGTATTTGTACTGAATAAATGAGTGAATGGGTGAATTACGAATGAGTGAATAATCAATTGATTATCAAGCACTTATTAACTATCACAATCATTCATTTTAAATGTTTTTCTAATTTTTATAAATTCCAAAAACACACGGGATAAAATCCCGTGCTACTAAACCGTTAAGGCATAATTGATGATATTCACCCCAAATTTAGTATTGTCTTCGGCAAGCCAACGTTTATTTCTAAAATCATAATCCCACTCGCATCCGTAGTCTTTATTGCTGTACAGAACCCCAATTCTACCATTAATTTGTACCGCTTTTAGGTAATCATGCACCAAATCATCGCCCCAGCCGTTTAACTCAAAACTTGTCGTAGGTGGTCCATCAAAATCAAAAAAGCTATGGTAAATTGCGTGCGTATTCGGAATCTTCTGCAATGCTTTTGCTCCAAAAGTACGAGCCATTTCTTGCTCAAATGACTTGGCAAAAAGTCCATCAATGTCGTGGTTACAATCATCTACAAATACAAAACCGCCATTCTCGACGTATCTACGGAAATGGTCACGCTCTTGACTCGAAAACTCAACCAATTTATGTCCGCTTAAATAACAAAACGGACTTTTGAAGATTTCGTTGCTACTCAAAAGCACGATTTTCTCTTTTTCATCAATCGGAATCGTCGTGTACTCAACCAATGAATTCAATATATTCACAGGCATTCGCTGGTCGGTGTCCCAATCGCCAGAATTATACTGTATTCGGGTAAAAACAAAAGGCTTCAAATTGATTTACGATTTATGATTTCGGATTGGGGATTATCGAATCCGAAATCCCTAATCCAGAATCCGAAATAAAATTACACTGCATCCGAAAGCGATGAGAATGTAAACTCTCGAATCTTCATCGGCGGAACCATGTAGTTTTGGTCAGATTCGGTACTGACAACTCGCTCGGTTTTGCCCAATGTTTCGAGGTTATTTAGCATAATAATCGGACTTTCGTTAAAACGGAAATTCTTGACAGGATGTTTAATTTTACCATTTTCGATGTAGAAAGTCCCGTCACGCGTCAAACCTGTCAACAGAATTGTCTGTGGGTCAACCGAGCGGATATACCATAATTTCGTAACTAAAATACCCTTTTGGGTACTTTTTATCATTTCATCGAGCGTTGCATTGCCACCTTCCATGATTACATTTGAAGGGAATGGCACGGGCTTAACTCCTTTTTCTTTTGCCCAAAAACGAGAATATGCCAAGTTTTTGACAACTCCTTTCTCAATCCACATCATTTTGTTTAGCGGCTGACCATCTCCTGCCCACGGCGAAGCTGGTAAATCTGGATGTTGTGGGTCGGAGTAAATCGTTACTCTTTCATCCACAATTTTATCGCCCAATTTGGTTTTTCCGCCCGCTTTGCTAAAAAACGAACGCCCCTCGTCAGCACTACGGGCATCCATGTCAAAATAGATATTTTCGAGCAATACCGCCGCCGCAGTCGGCTCTAAAATTACGGTATATTTGCCTGGCTCTAAAGCTTTTGCATTTTTTGAACCAATTGATTTCTGGATTGCAACTTTGGTAGCTGCCACAGTATCGAGTTTATTGAAATCGCTGAAACCTTTGATAACGTAGCCCGAACCAGTACCATCTTCGGTACGGACAGTCAACGAAAAATTAACATTTGTACTCGGATAATACGCAAACAGCCCTTTTGAATTCATCATTGCCGAAAACCCGTGACGGTCTTCCATAAATCCTGCAGCAACGAGTTTTTGGGCTTTTACCAACTCTAAACTTTTGGCAACGGCATCAGCCCTTTTATCGGGGTTTACGCTGGCGGTTGTTTCGAAATAGCCGTTCGATTTAATATACTGCTGAGGCTCTAAAACGCCCACATATTCAGGATTTTCGGGAGCAAGTTTAGCTAATTCTTCTGAACGACGAACCACTTTTTCGAGCGAAGCGTCATCGAATTCATCAATCGTAGCAACGCCTACTTTTTTGCCAAATGCTGACTGAACCACTAAATTTTTATTGATAAGCGAGCCACTTGTCGAAACTTCATTGCGAGCATAGCGGATATTTCCACGCATTTCGCCTGAAAGATTCACCTCGCATTCTTCTGCTTTTGAATAACTCAAAACCTTCTTTAATAAGGCTTTGGCTTCTGCTTCGGTTAATATAACTGACATTTGATTTTTGAGATTAAAGGATGGTTTAAGAATTAGAAGAGAAAAACGCGGTCGAAGGAGAAAGAATCAAGTTTCTTTTTCCTTTTCCGTTAATCAATTCTCTAAAAAATTAAATCTTACGAGCAGTGTTAATGACATTAACGCCATTGAAACGTGCTGTTGAACTACCATGAGATACCGCACTCGACTGCGAAGGCTGACCTTTACCATCGAAAAACGAGCCTCCCAAACGATAATCACGCTCATCGCATACTTTTACGCAAGAATTCCAGAACTCTTGGGTGTTTGATTGATAAGCGACATCTTTCAGCATGCCAGCTATTTTTCCATCCTTTATTTCATAATACAACTGTCCGCCAAATTGGAAGTTATAACGCTGCTGGTCAATAGAGAATGAACCATCGCCGACGATATAGACCCCTTTCTGAACATCTTTTATCATTTCTTCGACCGAAAGCGGCTCTTTGCCTGGTGCCAACGAAACATTTGCCATACGCTGAAACTGCACCGAAGACCAGCTATCGGCATAACAACAACCATGAGATTCTTTCTCGCCGATGATATGAGCTTGGTCACGGATGGCTTGGTAATTTACGAGTGTACCATCTTTTACCAAATCCCAACGCTTGGTTTGTACGCCTTCGTCATCCCAACCAACTGCTCCGAGCGACCCAACTTGTGTTTTATCTGCAAAAAGATTTACCTGTTTGCTCCCGTAATTAAAGTTCTTAGACTGCCATTTATCCAAAGTTGCAAACGAAGTACCCGCAAAATTGGCCTCATAACCCAAAACACGGTCTAGTTCGAGTGGGTGACCAACCGATTCGTGAATCGTTAGCCAAAGGTGCGATGGGTCAAGAACCAAGTCGTATTTGCCTGCTTCAACAGATTTTGCCGTCAATTTTTCTTTGGCTTGTTTTGCAGCAGCGGTTACGTCTTCGAGCATATCGTAGCCTTTGTTGTAGCGAGTTGTGATACCCGTAACTTTATCTTTTGGATTGGCTTGGAGGTATTCGTAGCCCATGCCCATCGGAGCCGACAATGCCTGACGAGTCTCGAATTTACCCGATTTAGGGTCAATGGCTGTTACCGATGAAATTGGCCAGATACGATGAATGTCTTGGTCAATATACGAACCATCCGACGATGCAAAGTATTTTTGCTCATTGACCATAAAAAGTACCGAATTGACGTAATTTGCCCCATTTTTGAGAGCAGCATCATTGACACTTAGCAATAAATCAACTTTTTCTTTGATAGGTACTTCAAAGGCATTTCGTTGGATTGGAGCTTTCCAGCTAACTTCGCCAAAACCTTTCTGAGGAGCTAAAATAACTGGCTCGCTGAGTAATCTTGCGTTGGCTTTGGCAATCGCAACGGCTTGGTCGGCAGCGTTGGCTGCATCAGTTTCGTTTTTTACATCAACGACTGCCGAGAATCCCCAACATCCATTCACAATTACACGAACGCCCATCCCGTAAGATTCGGTATTGACGATATTCTGAACTTTGTCTTCGCGTGTAACAACAAACTGATTGAGATAGCGACCGATTCGGACATCGGTGTAGGTAGCACCTTTGCTTTTTGCGGTATTGAGAGCGGCATCGGCAAGGCGTTTTTTGACAGCCACGTCAATCGCTCCGTCTAAGAGGGCTTCTTGCGAAACTGCATTGCCCACGATTGGGATGTTCGGAAGCATCATTGCTCCGAAACCCATTCCAGAAAGCTGGATAAAGTCTCTTCTTTTCAAAGCTTTTTCAGATTTTGTTTTAAAGTGATGAAATGGAATTTTAACAAAAGTAAAAATAGGGAATTTGCACGATAAATCCCTAACGCATAAAGGGGGATTTTGATAAATAAGGATTTTTTGGAGATGAATGGTGGAGCTTATAGTAGATTTTACCTATAAATTTGGCTAAAATCAATTGACATTTAATTTTTTACCTTAAATTTACAAAAAGCCTATGAAACTATGCAAACCGCTGCTCTTATCTTAAATATTATTCTTTCGATTGTGTTTATACCTTCATTGGTTTTATTGTATGTCTCGTTTTTTACCTTCGACCAAGGTGTAAATGCCGAAAAAAAGTTTTTCTTCGTTGTGATGTTCGGGCTGCCGATTTTGCTGTTTATTTGCCTTATTATCTCTTGGATTGCGTATTATAATGGTAATTACGGTTTGGCTTTTAAAGTCAATTTGATTCCGATAGCTGATATGCTGCTTCTTGGATGGCTTTTTCTAAAACCGTTTCTTCAAAAGTAATTATTGTTTTCGGTTTGGAAACTTAATCATTTTTTGGGGCGAGATTGTAAATGTATTTTTTGAAAAAGATAGCTTTATACACCTACCTTAAAAAATGCCATACTTACACCTGTTCTAAAAAATAATTGACGTTCTTGAAAATAAATATTGTAAGGGTCTGAACCAAAATAACCGCCTTGTACAAACACACCTGCCATCGGCGATTTAGGAAACTTATGATAGTATGAGCAGTAGATATTGATTCTTCTCGAAAATGAATATTTTGAATAAGGTTTAATGGTGCTGCCAGTTACAGGTCCATAAACCATGTTTGGGTCGAGTATTATACTGCCATGGATTTCGAGGCGATGTCGCTCGTTAGGCTGGTAGTTCTCTAACGGATACCATTTATCTCCTATTTTTACGATAGACCGCACTCTCGGGACATACAATCTACCAAGTGTAAAGTTTAAACGAGTACGGCCATATAGTTTTAAGCGTTCGGAATTGTCGTTATTATCAACCCAAAACTCTGTTGATAATGGGTGGTATTCTAATCCCACACGGGCATAACATGATATTTTGCTTGATGCTAAATCTCGTTTAAATTCTTTGCCTGCATTAAAATTGGTTGCGGTATCTGGTTTTTCGGGTTTAGCCCACACCCAGCCGTGTCCTAATTCACCAGCAATGTCTTCGCCAAAATTACCGTTATAGGTATTTACAAAACCGTCATTACCCATTTCATTGCCATCTTGCCCATTTGAATGATGAAACAACTTGAGCCACATATATTTTTTAAACTTTGAAGTCGAATCTCCCCATTTATTGAGTCTCCCAAAATTCCAGATAAAAGCAGGAATATAACTTGGTGTACGCACAGGATTAGAAATATCTTTCGGATTTTTTGTTGTGTCATTTCTCAATATTCGTACGTGAAAATGGGGTACTAAATGAACCGAATTGACCAAATTTAGCTTTGTAGAATAATACCTTTTTCCGCCAAGTGCAATAGGCGTCTTGATAATTGCATCGAGCAAGTAGGGCTTCTTTTGACGACCTCTTTCGTGTTCAAAATTACGATTGATAGAAGTAATAAACCCTGCAATTGTGCTTGGTTCGGCAATTGTTTGAAGAGTAATATTGAAATCTTGAGCTGCTTCTCGGTGGTTTACAATATTATCAAATATCCTCTTTAAGCTATCCGATACTGAGTTCCTGTTTTCATTAATCTCAATTTCTTTCTGACCAACCGATATTTTTTTTTGGGCAAAAGTACCGATGCTTAATAGTAGAAGAACGAAAACCTTTTTCATACAATAGGTAGAGATTTTGAATGTTGAGAAAACAAGTTAGCGTAATTCTGATACTGACCCAAATGATTTTTATTTATCGGTTGTGGGTAGTTTATAATTTACAAACTCAAAATTAGGAATACTGAAGCAGTGGCTGTCAAAACCATAATCATTTGCCGATAACGGTCTTCTTTGAGTACTTTTACGATTCGGATTCCGACAAAAAAACCGATTAATAAAAATGGTAAAAGAACTAAATTGAGTGAGATAGATTTAACCGAAACCGTATGCCAAACAAAAATATGGAACGGTATCTTGAAGGCGTTAATAATCAGAAACAACCATGCCGCTGTGCCAATAAAATGTTCTTTGGGCAGACGCATCGCCAAAAAATATAGATTAGAAAATGCCCCAGCCATATTACCTACCATTGTCGTAAAACCCGCACCAAGCCCCGTAATACTGGCAAACTTCCAGTTTTGAGGAATATCTCTTTTCGGGTTTCGTTCCCACCAAATCATCGAAAGTGCGGTCAAAAACACCAAAATTGCCATAGATTTCTTGAAAACTACATCGCTTATGTCTTTTCCGAACCAGACACCGAGCAGAATCCCGATAATCATCCACGGAAGCAATTTGTACAGATATTTCCACTGGGTGTGTTGGTGATAATAGATTACGGCAAATATATCAGCAAACGAAAGCATCGGCAACAATACTCCAGTAGAACTTTTACCCCCGAAAACATACGCCAACAGCGAAACCGTAATCAGGGAGATTGAACTAATCCCAGATTTGGATAACCCGATTATAAACGCTGAAATTATTGCTAAAAACCAGCCGAAAGGCGTGATATTATAGTATGATAAATCCATATTTTAGGATTAAACTAAAAAGACGAACCATTGCTGATTCGTCTTTTGGTATTGTTATTTCAGAATAAATTATGCTGTTGCGGCGGCTCTGCGGAGTTCTTCCAAAATCACTTCTTTCATCAATAACTTACGTTTTTGTGTATTGATGTTCGAGTTCATGATTTTATCCATTTCTTCATTGCGAGCAACACCATCATAGCTTTCAATGAGTTGTTTCAGTTCGCCTCTGGCACGGATTACGATACCTTCCATCTCACGGAATTTCGTGAGAGTCTGCTGTTTGTCGCTCAGGTAGTTATAATTCGGTACTTTACGAGTTACGACTTTCATCAAGTAGCTCAATTCAAATATTTTATCGCAAGCACCTCTAAAACGTTCTGCCACGTTACGCTCTGCCATCATAGCCGGAACCTTGATGTTTTTCCAGTCGTTCAGCATTACTTTGGCACGGTCTGCTGCTGCAAAAATATCTCTTTGAGCTGCTAATGCTTCGGCTTCTTCCATCATTTTGCGTTGAGCTTCAACACGAGGGTCAACACGCTGAACAATCTTGATACCTTTGGCATTGCAATATTTTTCGTAGTAGGTAGTTGTTAGCTTCTTGAAGCGTCTAAACAAGAACTTCAATTTCTTTGGCGGTACATCACCTACGTTTTTCCATTCTATTTGTAAGCGTTTTAATTCCTTGAATGAGGCCTCCCAATCGCCCATGCGGAATAGCATTTCGGCACCTTTGGTTAGCTCTTCGTACTTGGCTATACGCTCATCAATCACACGATTCATTTCATCGTAGAATGCTTTACGTTTTTGGTAGAAACCATCCAAAATCTCTCTAAACTCGGTTTCGAGTTCGTCGTTCAATGGTTTTTCTACTGGACCAGTACGAATCCAACGGGTTTTGATTTCTTGGAGATTATCGGCGACGATTTTCCAGTCAATTTCTTCGACAGCTTCTTTGGCTTCGTTGATGAGGTCATTCTTAATAGTCAAGTTATTAGCTTGATTATCAACGATTAAGCTGCGAAGGTAGGTTTCTTGTTCGTCGAGCTTATTTAGCAAAGGGATGAAGTCTCCGATACCGTCAAAGTTTAGCAATCTCTTGCGGAGCTGCATGAGCTTAGTCAGATAAGAGCCTTTGTTTTGAGCTTCAGCAATTTCTGATTCAAGTTGATTAACCTTATTTATCGCAATCTGATAACGGTTAACAAAATACTGGAACGCTTCTTCTTCGGTTCTTTTAACTTCGCCTATTTGTCGGTCGGGCATATCAAGATAGCCCTTCAAAAATACCTTACCGTCTTTGATGTAAGCGTATTCGTTCTCTAATGTTACGGCTTCCATAGTGTTTAATGTATGGCTTTTGGAGTCAGGGGATTAACGTTGTTCTGTTGGTCAAAAGCACTTACGGGTAAAATTCGTGTTTTTTTTGTTTTCTGCAAATATAAACAAATATATTTGTCGTATAATTTTATTTTACGTTGATTTTATTGCAAAAATCGAAAAAATATGTAATAATACTACTGAAATTCGTAATTCTTATTTTAAATACTATTTATCGGTCATTAGTTTTGGTCTTGTCCTTGTTCTGTTTGCGACCTCGGCACACTGGATACATCCTGCCGCAACTAAATATGGGTAAGGTGGAAATGGCTTCGGGAAGTTTAAATTTCTATCAATATAGGTTATTAACTCCGAAACATCGCTTGCACTAAAATATCCAAGAGCCTCTTCGGATGGGTCGCTGATACATTCTATATTCCCTCTGATACTTTTAGGATTAACGTCAAAAAGCCCGCCAGTATTTTCTGCTTGTTGCTTTAAAGTTTGCCAAAACGTAAAAATTTCTTCTGAAATCGAATATTGCCGAATCGCCAAATAGTATGGGTCTTGACTATCGTAAGGTACTCTTGCCAAAAGTTGTTTTTTCAGAATTTTGCCATTTACTAATTGGTCGGATGCAATAGGATTACAGTCTCGGCAGATAGTAAATTCATAGCAGTCTTGACAACATTCGATGGCATATATAAAAGGGTCTGTGCCTCCACGTGATGCTACGTAATCGCAATATTTTAGTTGTGTCCAGTGAGTTGCATCCCATTGATAAAATTCGTTGGCTTCGGGCGAATCTTCGACATCGGTGTATATTAGAAATTCACCAATCGGATTCCCGAATTGATTAGGAAGATAACGGAATTCTTGATAGATTTTTTCTAATTTGGGTACGGGGCCTGCTTTTT
>JAQGFW010010447.1:0-10716 GCA_030463445.1 Euplotes aediculatus
CTATTTGAATAAATACCAACATCCTCGATATAGTAATCATTCAAACCAACATCAGTTTCAGAAAACAGATTGTCATACATCCTATTTTTTGAAATCGGAATGTAATAGTATAGGTTCATTGTAAACTTTGAGATTCTGATTACTTCTCTTACATCATCAGAAGATAGCCATCGAGTAAGCAGAAGAAATAGCATCTGCATTTGACTTATCATCGCCCAATAACTAATCATTGATGCTGAGCTCTTTCAACTTATTGTAGCAGCGATAAAAAATGTTAGAATTATGAGACACAATACAAATATGCCGAGGCCTTTACCAGCAGACGAGCTATTCGGAAATCAATGCCCAAAGTGAAGAGTATAATCATTGTTTCAAGTTTGGCAAATAGAAGTTGTAGAGTCAGTTCATTTCTGACAACCCGATTCTTTGCAGTTGGTTACAGTTAGTATAATAAGGCTCTTTATTGGACTGGCTGCTCCTGAATATGTAGAATATACCTCAAGCTTTAATTCTGTGTCTAATTCTACGCTTGGAGCATTTACAGTAAGTACTCCTGTACTGGAGTTTATCGAAACCCAAGATAGAGCATTTGAGGATCCATTGCTGCTTGTGCTATAGTAATTATTATGATTATTAGAGTTTATAGGTGTATTTGATGAAAGTAAAATAAATATTTTATTTAATATAACCTTAATATATTTTAACTAAAATTTATTCTTCGTATAATGTGGAGCTATATAATTTTTAAAATTAAATATATTGATCGATTAATTTGAAATATTGCTTAAATATAGGCTCAAAGATTTATAAATTAAATTGCTCTAATAAATTCATTTCAAATAACTTTTGGTGTGAATAGTAGTATTATGTGTCAATCATTTTAGCAACTATTCTTAGCTATTTAACTTAACTATTTAAAGCAAATGCAGAAGTAAAATTATCTTATATTAGAAATTTAAGCATATACTAAGATCGATATTTACATGAAAGCAAAATGCCAACTAAGAAGTTATTTGCAAAAAAGCTAGATACCACAAAATTACAATGAAGATGAGAATATAGGCACGGTAAATAGCACCATAGAGAAATTATTAATAGTAATACACAGCAAAGAAGATTTGAAATACAAAATCTATTGATTCAAAATAAAGAATACAAATAAAATATATTCTTTAATATTCTAAGAAATTTATAGAATGATACAACAATCGTGATGATACAAGCAAAACTAATAATCAGTTATTTAATCCTTCAAATAGCAAAGAAGATAAATATTATGCCTAAGACATGAATTCAATAGAAAATCTATTTACTTCATACCAATTCTAATTAATGAGAATTAACTCCTCCACACTTTTATAAAATAAATGTTTTTATAAAGAAAGAGAGTTCAATAGCTTAATTAGAGAAGAGATTAATGAATTTGCAACTAGAGGAACACAATTATTCTAAAATATTTGTGAAAACGATTTTAATACTCACATTAATAAAATGAGAAAAGAAGGATGCTAGTGCACAAATTTGGGAATTACATTCTTTTCAAAATTGATGATTGAAAATATCTTTATATTCATCTCTTTATTAAGCTTTTCATGAAATCAAAATAAGCAATCTTCATAATAGCTATACTATAAAATTTTGAATGCATTTTTGTGTAAAAATATCAATTCAAACTGCAGAATTAAAAACATGGGAACAGTGATTTTCATCTTCATACAGCCAATTATGCTACAAAAATACTGTCATTCTAATACCTTGAAGATGGTGAAGGTACCAGATTACTCAGAGAGAAAAATGTATCTGAAGAAAAAAGTTATTTATAGGGTCACTGTTCAGTCTTCTTTAAAATTTAAAATAACTAATATAAATCTAATCAAAAGAAATAAACAAGCTTAATATATAACAATTTGTTTGATAAATTAAACTCATCTTTTAATTAATATTAGTTTTTAGCAAAAATTGCTTCAATTTTTACTAATATATTTTTTATCACTTTGAATCATTTTAGATTTGTGATTAGTTTCTAATCCATTCTTAAAACTTTTTATAATAATTGATGACTTCTTATCGGAAATACATTATATCATAACGTATTTTAGGAAATAAATTTTTTTCTTGTGAATAAATTTTTGTAACTGCATGCTTCAAGCATTTTATATTTGGAGTAAATCAATCTATTATTTACTTAAAACCAATAACTGAGTATTGGATAGCAATACTATATATTATGATTTTCAATTTAGTTTTAATAATCAAAGTGCGTATTGAGTAAATGTAGCTGGCTTCCAATTTTCTGAAACTTGGATTCGAGCCTTACTTCTAAAATTTATTGTTTTTAATTTGATTAAATGTAATTCGGACTTGAATTTAAATTGTATAGGAGCAATCCATATTAATTACTGATCCCAGTTATTATCATCAGATTTAAAATTGTAATGCTAACTATTATAGCTTTTGATAGTGTCTATTGATGAGGCTAATTTTGATGTTCTTAATAAAATATTAATTAAGTTGGATTAAAATTTTAGAATTCTAAATAATATAAACATGTCATAAAGTTCATTATTTTTTGACCTTTTATTAATTTCAAAGTTGAAATATTTCTCTGACCAATGGAAATATAAGAGATATTACTATTGAGAAACATTTGATTTTATCACAGATATTGGAGGTATCGCGTTGCAAGTAAAAGTATTTTTTAGTTTTGTCATTATCGTTGCGTAAGTCTATGAGGTTATTTCAAGTATAATTGACTCATTTTATCATTTTTATTCGGCATCATGCATTGGCTAGACTCTTCATTGGAAACCTTAATTTCCAATTAAAATTTTTATTTTATTAATGTGCAAAATTAGGAATTTATCAAATATATAAAACTGATTAAAATTTAAAGAAAATAATTATATTCTGAGATTATTATTTAATTTAATCTTTAGTAAGTAATTTCAAAATAATTCTTAAAAAGATTCTAGTTCTAATTTATTATTCCTGTAGTTTTTGATGATCTTTCACTTCTTAGAAATATCATTACCTTATTATTTAAATTATTTCTAAAAATTTGAAGCTTGCAAAACAATAAACTACTTAAAATTGCACTTTTACGAAAGCTAACTTCTCGGCCTATTTTTATTTCCTTTTCTAATATTATTAATCGAAGTGACTCAGAAAAATCAAAATAGAATATAAGCTTAATATTGTAATTATGCTTTTATCATTCAATTTAAATCATTAAAAAATAATTCAAAAATTAAACCGGAGATAAATTGAATAAATATTGAAAGTTCAGACTAAAATTAAAATAGAATTAATAAAATGAAAATAATTTAATAAAATAATATAATATTGGTGAGGATCGAGCTGATCCTACAGATCTTCATTTGATTCAATATTTGTGATTAATTCAAATTATTTATTTTCATCTTATCTAAAATTACACTAAGCATCATATAAAATTTTAATTTGAGATAGACTTAAATATTTAAATGATCACCGAAAAAATCTTTTTTTGAGATTTTCTTATGGCAATTTTCAAAAATAAAGAGTTTTAACATTTTTATTTTGATTACAAGACACCACTTATTGCTTTGATGAATTATCTTTATTTTTTAATCTCTCTATTTTCTACTAACCTTTATATTTACTTCAGTATTTCCAAATATGAACTCCTTTGTTATATTTCCCAAAACATCTAATACTTCTACTCCACTCTAAATTTGGTTGGATACTTATTTTTTAATTTATCTAATTAATAAACTCAAGCAAATCTCTTGTATTTAAATCTATTTCTCTGATATTTCTATCACTTACTTAAATGCAAGAGGAAATACAACACTCTCATAGCTTATGTTTCATAAAAATGTGACAAAAATTTAGTTAAATAAGGACATAATGAATCATGAAGTATTATGTCTCGGCATGTAAACTATTATTTTATCGATTCAAAATATATTCTTAAAATCGGAGCAGATTTATTTTTACTCAATGTTTTTATCAACCAAATACTATTTTAATGTTTCGGTCATATGCTGTATAGTGGCGAGAAAGTGTTTATAATTCAATTTAGCTCACAGCCGAACGCTTAGTTTTTAAAATTTTAATGACTAATAATTAGTTAAATTTAAACATTTTCAGCAGTGTCAATATCTAAATAGCTAAGAATAGCAATGTGAATGTTTCAATTTACTTCTTAAATTTAATAGGCATGTCAAATAAAATAATGTGATTAAAAATTAATAATAATCGATAACATATTCTACTATAGATCACAAACTAAAGATACTGTTAGAAGATAATCAATCTCTAATTATTCACTAAAATACTCAATAGTTGTAAAATCTCGGCAGCTTTTTACAATAGCTTTGTCGAACGAATAATCGAAAGTACTCCATTCATTTCAAGTTGAGCTGATTGTGATTTTATTTGAATAGAAATAAACATATATTAATTTTAACATATTAAAAGTTAAATAGTATTAGTCAATAATTTATCTGTTATTTTATCTATCAAATAATTATTAGGTTGGCATAGATATTAAATATATTTGTATTATTATTTTAATTACTCTTTTTGCTTTACTGGGTAGCTGATTGGAGTTGATCCTGAATACGAGCAAGTCAAATCAACAGTAAATGTTGATGAGGTTGATTCTAGAATTGAGATTGACTTGTCACTAAATTTATAGCGTATATCAGAAGTATAACTCGAAACAGCTGAATAACTGTATGAAACAGTAGAGTAGGTTGATGATGAGATACTCATATCATAAAGTGAGCCAATTGTTACTCCATTATCAGAATATATTTCTTCAGTTCCTGCTGGAAGAATATTCATTGATATATTGATTGAAGATATATCAGGGTGATCGTTGATTGACTGGATATAAAATTTGGCAATGTATCCATTTGGATAGTTGAATCCTGTAATAATGAGCCTAAAAGTTACAAATTAAATTTACCTGCCGCTTGTTGGTTCCACTTCTCAGTCATAGATAGGTATTGAGATATATTTGATTGTAAAAGAATCCAAAGAAATGCTATAAATTAAGATATAATTATGGGTAGCAGCTATTACGTAGTCGCCATTTAGTTTTGAACCAAATATACTTCCACTTGTTGTTGCCTTGTATCTGACTGCTGTAACATTTCCTGTCGAAACAAACAGAGAAAAAAAGTACATACGCGTTGGATTCCCATAACTGAAAAATAAGTACATCTTCGAACCGTCTTTACTTAGTAATGATTCTGAATATTCTAAACCTCAAGAAGGATAAGAGCAATACATTTTGTTAGCCCATTCAGCCGAAGTCAAAGAGAATTTAACTTTGGACATGTGCAAAGCATAAGGAGAATAATAGTCACAACCAAGAAGGAAGAACTGGGTATTCGAAAGCATCAGAGACCCAGATCCAAATGGAATGTTGGTTATTAACTGTCACTGGGCATTTGAAGAAGAGAAAGTATACTTGCATAATATTGCATTAAATGGATATGAATATGAACGAAAGTTTATAAAGTAACCTGAACCGTCTAACAATGGCCATACTTTTGTTTCATCTGAGTAAGTCATACCTGAACTATAGTAATAGTGTGATGAGCATTCTCATATAAATACACTCGGTACATTTTAACCCTTGAATAGTATTACTAAATCTTAAATTATAAGACTAATATTAACACTAATGAATCAATTGCTCAGAAATACTCATTAAATCATAACTACTATTGTAAACTTTAAAGATAGATATATTTATCATTTTTAATGATTTTATCAAAAATATTTAGAATTGAGAGATACAAAAAAGGCTTAAGTAGCTTAACAAGTGAGCAATTACAAAGTATAAACTTTATTTAGGAGCATTGAAAAGGTTTATTTTTCAAAAACTACTTTCAAAGTTGTTATCTCGAAAAGCCTAAATTTACCCTATTGTTTTAATGAATTTCAATTGTCCTTGTCTTTTAAATCTTTAATAAAATAATTTATGTAATTAATATACTAGTCCAAGCTAAGTTGAAATCAAAGCACTATAACTTATATACTTTTATAATTAGTATTTAAAACGAAACTTTCATTTTTGAAATTGATTACATTTTAAATTAAGATTATAGTCGAATTTTAAGTGTCGTCAATCAAATTAGATTTTATACTGGTAAATCTTTATCCAGTTTTGAAAAGGTCGCTTGCTAATGCAGCAGTAAATTTTGAGAACTGAGTTAAAATTTAATGTGAAATGAACCAAAACTAGACAAT
Organism: Euplotes aediculatus; assembly: GCA_030463445.1. Classification (NCBI taxonomy): domain Eukaryota; phylum Ciliophora; class Spirotrichea; order Euplotida; family Euplotidae; genus Euplotes; species Euplotes aediculatus. The sequence goes on from JAQGFW010010447.1 coordinate 6,247, forward strand.
CTTGCATTATATTTGATCGTAATCTTATATTAATTTACAATAAACTTTGCTCAAATTCAAGAATGAGAGTTTCCATAAATAATCAAACATAAGAAAACGATAAAGAGAATAGTAAGTGCATTTATAATTCAATTAAATTTTAGAATTGTCTTTTCTCCTAAAATATCATAAACCCTCTTCATATTTCTTGAACGACTGTAACTTGTGATAACTCATAAGAAGACTTCATAAAAACTACATTCATGCTTCAAAAATTCATATTATATAATTTAAATTTAATCAAGTATAATAAATTTTTTTAATTAAAAAAAGATATATCTTTTCATTAAAAATGAAGCATTAACCTTATTCTGAAAATAAATAAATAAACTTGTTTGAACTAAACTTTTCGAATTTCAGAAAGACAAAAAAAGACTTTAAAACAATCATTCATCATATCTTTAATCCTTAGGTATTATATCAGTACTATAGATAAAGTTAAGTACTTAAAATCTTGAGAGAAAAAATTTATTTTTTAACAATAAAATCTGAAGTTGAGCATTTTGCAATACAAAAACTAATTTGATATGACTAAATCTATTAGTACTTACTATTCGTGATAGCTTTGAATATCTCCATTAAGTGATTTAACCCTTATCACTCTCGGAGGATGATCACTTCTTGCAAAATATACATATTGCTCTGTTGCATCTACTGACAAACTTTTAGTCTTTGGAGATTCTTTTAAAGAAGCAAGCCAAGATCGAGATCCAGATGCATCTGTTTTCATTATTGTCGTGTAAAAACCACATCAACTAGCATATACATAGTTCAGATAATAGAGACTATTTGACACTGGACCAGCAATTACTCCATAAGTATATGTTTCATATCCATTTAACTTAAATTGTTCAGTCGATATCGCTGTCAAACTTGATATCGAGCTAGGACAAGTGGCTGCCATACACACTGAGGAACACAGCAATAGACCAAGCAGACCTGCTAATGAGGATGTGCATCTTAGCTTCACAGTCATTTCATAGCATATATGCAGAATCAGCCCAGGTATTCATCTTTGCTTTTCCATTTGATGATTTATTTTTAATTAATTATTAATTTGATTAAAAACATTCTTTTATACCATGCTTTGAATCAATAAATAGTTAAATATTGCAGAATAACTGGAAACAAGAGAGTATCGGATATATGAGCGACTTCAATATGCCAATATTCACAACAATTAATGTTATTTAAGTTTGCTGAAGTTCATAGAATCATTATTTTGATTAAGGTAAACAAATCCAAATTATTTGAGCGGGTTTGATTACTGAACGAACTATTTGAATTAAAGGTAAACAAATCCTAAATATTAATATTTAAAGTTCTTACTGTTCAACCCATAATGCCAAAAGCATCATGCTTATCCGGCACTCGTTTTACTTTAAAATAAGCTCATCTTTTTAAGGAAATAAGGCTGAGATTCTTAAATTTTTCCAAATTTTCACTTCATCTTCTCTGTAAAAATCCATTATCAAAAATTTATGAATCTAAATTTTGTAAATCAATAAATTTATTGCTTGAAATGATAAATTACAACGATTTGATTTTAGCACTGAAGATCTAAACAAGCAGAATCATTACTTTTGATCTTCTGCAGGCTGATTTTAAGTCATTTTAGTTTCAAGCTCTTATATTGCAATTTTAAATAATGATTTTAACTACTATAGTTTGAATGAATATTTGCATCCATTATTTTCAATACTTTTTATAGATAATAAAGAGTTCAGTTGTACTCTTTAATGGGACGTCTTTTTTTATTCCTTGTGTTATCTTTATCAGTTACCTTCGGGCCTAATATTGAGTGTGTAACTCAACTGCTAAATATCATTCTCGATGAATTGCAATTGTTGACACTCTTTGCCTCTCTAGAACTACGACTAAATTTCTATCACCAAACACTCTAATTCTCAACTTTTCGAATATAATGCATTGATTTAATCCTTTCAAAGTTTCATCTTACTAACACATTTGATCATCTTAATGCCACTCAATCATTTCAGGTAAAATGTTTATGTCTATCGATATTTGCTGATTGTAAATACACTATCTCATTACTTTATTTGTCATTGTTTAGTTTGAATGTTGCACTTAGCTTTTATACAAGTTACTGGATATATACAGTCAGGGCAAAGACATCGATCCTGAAGTTTCACTTCGACTATTTTCATTCCTCGTTGGTAAAGAATACTAAGTATAAACCTTGCAGATTTCTTTCACAAGTTATTCTATTCTAAAGACTCCTCTCCCACTCGAAATAACTCAAGAAAATACCAAAGTTTTGAACTTGATCTTACTTGAAATGATAGCACAGTCAATTCCTACCTAAGCAATCTAAGATTTATTAAAAAAATTTGAGATAAAATTAAAATAAATTAAGCTTCACACTTTGTAAATTTTGCAAATTTCATTTAATTTTTAAATCTAAATGATATTTTAGCTGTAAATATGAATGAAAATTAAGTATAAATAACAGCATAATTAGTCTTACTATAACTTTTGTTTTAGCTATCTAAATAAAAAATATTTATGCTAAAAGCTGATAAAATATAAATGTCTCGAATTTAAGTATTTAAACTAATCATAAGCTAATATTGCATTAGCTTTTAATCATGTCTAGCACTTTAAACTATTTTTATTATTGGAATTTCAATGTTACAGCAAAATCGAAATAGCATCTCAACTTACATTAATAATTTAGAAGGTTTTGCTAATCTAAATCGTTATTTTTTGTTGTTGAAAAAACTTGAGCTTACTCAAAAAGATAAAATCTCTGATCAAAGAAATAAGGAAGTAAAAAGTCAACATTAAAAGCGAAACAGAGACCATGTGAGAATAAATATTAGTTTCTTAATTAATCTCTTTATTTAGACTCAACTTGAATGAACTTATAAGCTACATTTCATAACTAGGTTTTGATAATTTGGATTTTGATTAGCTAATTTAAATAGTTTTATGCTTTGCAAAATAAACTTTTATTTATGAAACTAAAATTACATATTAATAATTTGATCTCGCGCAGCTCTAATTTGATTTCTCAAAACGTGAAAACTAGCTATACATAATGCATCTAAGTTATTAGGTCCAAATTGATAAATAATATGATCATTTATATTATATTTTATATCGTTATATTTTTACTATCGCTTGATTAAATTTTATTATCATAAATAGACTAAAAGTTTAATAAGAAAGTAGATCTTTATTAAATAATATTATTACTTTCTTATTTTTCTTTTAATAGCAATAACTCTTCACAATAGAGTTGAGTGATAGCACATATATTTTATGATTGGTAAAAAGAGTGCTATAAATTCAGGTGTTAAGAATAGAGAAGTTAATCAGTCAAAAATCTTCACTATTAAAGACATTTTTTAATATCTTAAAAAATCAAGATCTTAAAGTTGATAAAGACACATGAAAAAACAGCATATACTAAGTAATCAACGATTTTGCAAATTGAATGAGTTTAATTATAATATTAAGAAGGATTCATGTTTTTTCTCAATATTTTTTATCAAACTTCCTATCAAATTATTCATGATTAAATTGAAGTAATTTTATTTTACTCAATTTCCATCCTTAATTTTTTTTTAATATATTTTAAGACTTCTGAAAATTTAAAACGAAATTCTCCATGCAATTGATTTACATTATAATTTCTTCAGCCTCAGCATTGCTTACAATCAGTATTTTAGCAATTCAATATGAAGGAAAACAAAGCAAAAATAGATAAGCTGATCTCAAAAGAAATTTTAACTTTTTATTTCAATTTATACAATATGGAAAAATCAATTATTTAGCACAGTTTACTTTATTTTTATTTATTGCTTTATCAACTAATAAAGTCAAGGCTAACTTTGCAAGTTAAAACACTTCTGCGTAAAACGATGATCATTTAGGCAGAATTCTTAAATGGTGCTTCAAGTTCAATAAACGATTTTTTTTGTATTAACAATAGCTATTCTTCTTTTCAAAATAAAAATTCTAAGCCTTAAAATGAAAATATTCTAACTTCTTTAAATTTGATAACACAATATTTTGTGATTAAGTAATATATAATGAAATCTATTTGATTTCGTATGTTTAAACATTCTTTTAATTTTAAATTGAAAATATTAAAGTTATCAAGCAGAATTAAATTAATATGCTAATTATGCTTAGTAACAGCTTGAGCTATATAGGAATTTTTTTGCATTTCAACAATCGAACTTAATGTGCTACTAATTATATCAAATTTAGGAACCTCGATGATCTAGCTTAAAATTCGAAGATATATTAGTGAATTCTTGTAATGATAAAATAAGTCAATTATAAAAAAGACAAGTTAATTACTTTGATAATAGCTCGCTCAAGTTGATTTAGTAAGTTTGACTATATTACAAATCAGTAAATTAAACACGGTAAGCAACAAAATACGATATATTTTAATGT
>JAQGFW010010495.1:0-10378 GCA_030463445.1 Euplotes aediculatus
CCCCAAAACCCCAAAACCCCAAAACCCCAAAATAATTTTTTAATATTGAATAATTATGGAAATAAAAGAAAGCAATAGGGTAAGAACTTTGATTTTCTTCATATATTATCTATATTGCATGATTAATATATGATAAGAAATGTAGTTTAGAAAAAATTAAATTATCAATTATGGAGAATATTTAATATTAAAAATATGTTGAATAATTAGATTTTTTTTTAAATCGATTATCTTCTCTCATAAAATATATTTAATATTACGTATTATTTCTAAAAGTATTGGTGAGAATCAATAAAATGAATATTCATCTCACCCCATATTAAAAAACATTTGACAATTTAGCACTCTGTATCTCCATCATTAGATTATGATTTTTGCATATTCAAAGATTATAAAAATCTAATAATAATCACAAATAAATACTATAAGTATAATTTCTAATGGCAAACTCCAGTTTTATTATAATTGTAGGAAAATCAAATCTAAATACTTTCAGTATTAAAAATATAAAATAATCAATTAAAAGTTGAGTTGCTTATTTGAAAGATTAAAATTTTTGAAAATATAATCATTATAATCCATAAGTAAAACAATGACTTATTTGAAATAATTAGAACTATATTCAGAAAATGAGCATCATGACGTTCTCGATTAAAACTACTAAATTTAGAGTAATTATTGAATTCCAAAGCCAATCAAATAATATGAGAATAAATAAATAATTGTTTGTCCGAATTTTTATTAATCTAAAATAGTTGTGTTTTTCATCAGCAAATTATCATAGTCGTAAGTTCGATTCAAAATCATAGTTTTGGGTTTGAAATAGTTCCTCTGAATTCATTCATTTAGACTCAAGCAATAAAAACACTGACAACCTCCATATGGAAACTTGCAAAACTTAAGTGGATTGCGCACTTTGCATGGTGGCTCGTGTGGTAAGCAAGTTTAAAAGCAAATTTTTATTTGGTTTAGAGTTGCTTGCCTCCCGATCGTGCAAAGTGCAAACAGCTGCACCTAACAATCCGTTTCCAGTGATCCACGGCTCATACTTGACGAGCTATTTTGGTGAAAGCTTCCCCTATGATTACGGTCACTGAAAGATCGTAAATCCAACAGTCAAGCAAATTAAAGTTCTTTCAGGAGGAGACTTAGTGATAATGTAAGTTTAAAATTTTCTAATAAAAAATTTAATGATTGTTGTAAAATCATGAAGACAATTATTCTTACTGTAGAAGAGCATATAAACAATAAATTATTTATATCTGCTCTAAGTATTTTTTAATTAGCCTATTTCACATATTTTTATTGTGATATCATCAATTTGTATTCTAATAAGTTTTGATTCACGATCATATCAATTATTTAGTTAATATTTTTGTAATTATTTTTGAAGATATTTAAATTATGGATTTTTTCATAATATTGATTTAGAAAACTATGTATATCGTAAAGCCTTTTATCTAACGCCCCTTTGTGTAACACTCCCTTTGTCCAATGCTCCTATAAACTTGATAAAATTTTCATATTTGTAAATATTTTTGAACTTGTAATGAGACATAAAATTAATTATGAGGAGATTTTTATTTAATTTGTTTGTGGAAATTCGGTTTCGTGGATTTCCCAAAAAATAAAATGTAGGCTAAGTGATTTTTGATATTTATAATAATGTAGGATTACATTAAAAATGATAAAATATTTATATTAACTAATTAAAATAAGATCTTTATTTGTGAGTTTTATTTTCTTTGGGTTTAATGTAATAATAGCTATGCATTCTACCACTTACTTATATGAAAAAAAATTTTTATCTGATTTCTTTTGAATCTCATTTTTTAAAAATTTTCTTCCTCATCTTTCTTTTCTTCTTCTGGTGGTCTAAAGTTTATCGAATTTCCATCACTCAGCTGATAATCTTCTAACAAAAAAACTATTTCTGAGTATGTTCAATATCATATTCATTATCATCTTCTGGATCATCACTTCAATCATCTAAATTATGCTTAATTTTTGTTTTAAAGTAGTCATCTGAAATTGCTTGTTGTTCAACTTCTTCAATCATTTCTTGGTCATCTCCAAGCAGTCCATTGTTCATAGTGAATATTTCATCTTCATTGCGATCTGAGTTAAAATTGACCCCTTAAACTTTAAATGGTCTGTTGATCATTTCTGAAGATATTTCTAGCATATCATACTTCTGCAACCTAATTTATTAAATCTTCTTCAGGTACGACTGCATTGCTTTCTACTTGATCAATGCAGCATTCGGTATATTATTTCTAAGTACATCTTTGAATGATTTGTTGATTGATACATTTAATGGTCGAAGATACTTATTTAAGTCTCCCTGAATCATACTTATCTTGGTGTCACAATCATTGATTTTTTGTTGAATATTTCAATCTCATGCATAGATGCATGGTCAATAACAAGCTTAGTATCCAATTGAATTTCTAAGTGAAAGTATTTTCTCCAAACTTTAGATATCTGTAATTCCAGTATGAATTAATTGTTTCAAGTTTTTTGTTGACAATATGAATTTTTTAGTTCTATGACAATTGTTCCCATAATTTACGTAGCAGACCATAAGACGCTTTTATTTTTTTCTCTCAATATTTCCTCCTGATGTGTACCTTTAAACACTAACATTGGTGGTAACTTTGTACCACCAACAACAATTAACTGTATTTCAGTAACATGAACCTTTCTTGATTATGTGTCTTAATTTTGAACTATTTTGACCCAATTTTTATAATTGTCTTATTTGTTAGTATATTTATGAATAAAGGAGTTTATTCCGTGCTCACAATTTAATCTAATCAGAAATCATTATCTTTTATTAATTTTCATTATACTCTGTATAAATTCTTTTTTTATGTTAAGACTATCGGAGTTTTTTCTCAACATAAGTTTCTATTCGAAATGCTATTTGGTTCTTTTTTCAAGAACTTATATTACCATTTTTAGTGCTTCTAGTCTTTTTTGTTTAAGATCTAGACTTAAACCATTGGCCTTAATTATGACTTGCCTAGAACCTATTACAGCTCCAAGTGATCTCCTCATTAGTATCAGTTCAATAATATTATTTTTGTGTCATCTGTTATTGGTTTTCTATCTTGATGGAGCATACATTTTTGGGTTTATCAAACACTTCTAATAACTATGGGAGCTTATTTTTGCAGTCGCGAATACATTGTGATGATGCCCATACTTATGTGCAGCCTTATGAACCGAATTCTAATTAGTAAACTGCACAGTTTAAATATTTTGCTTCATTGATTTATGCTTTATTTTATTATTTTCAGTCTTTTTGAATTATAGTTTAGTGTGCTTCTTATTCAATTTTAATACTGTCTTAAGATTATGCTTATATTATCCTAATATATAACCTCGTATTTAAAGTGAATTAAGATATGTTCAAATATATTCTTTATTTTTATATATTAAAAATATTTCAAGTTTAAATTGCTGTGATTCTCTTATCTTTAATAAAGAAAAAAAAGATATTTTCAGAATTAAAAAAAATACTTTAGGTGGTTTTCTATATTAACAAAATAATCTTTAAGACAAATACTCTTTGTCCAACGCCTCCTACTAAATTTTAGAAAATTTTGGTCGTTATTAGGGAATTTGAAAAGCTTTTGATTGTATTTATTTTTTATTCTTAATTTGAATAAAACAGCACGATATATTATTTGCATTGTTAAAATAAAGAACTACTTAGTAGATAAGTGTATTAAAATTATTCATTATTAAATGATAATAAGGAATTCTTGTAGAGAATAAAACTAAAACTAATTTACTTAGTTGAGTTGAATTTTTTTGAAACTATATTTATTAAATATTTTAAAATAAGTTCCTCAAAATAATTAATCAGTTAAATTGATAATATCATCTTGATAATCTTCTTCGATATCAAGTGTTTTAACTTATGCAGATATTCAAAATTATTTTTAATAAAGTATTCTGTTATGACTCTTATCTTCAGCAAGGCTTCTTTCTTTCCAACAATGATAAGTCCACTTTTTATTGCATCAATAATTGTAAAAGTGAAATAATACCCTTTATCAATTTCCCCAAATTTGAGAGGAGAAAGGACAACGGCCAAATTTTTTTCCAAAGGAAAGTCGACAGAGAGTATTGCTATATTTATTCTCTACGCTTCTCAATACATTCCTATTAATTATCTAAAGCATTTAATGATCTTATTGATTCTTTCGTATATCAAATAAAATATTTAATGAAAGAAATAAAATTTAATCAACAGCTATTTTTAATAGATTCTTGAAATGATTCTTGCAAACTTACTAATTTTGTATTTACTACATTAAAATTTCGAGTGATACTTTATTCTACTAAAAAGATTGTTAAAATTAAATGATCATTTTTCTAATTATGCTTGTGCTGATTTCAATAAATCACGATTTTAATTGTGCAGTTATTCTAACAACCCCTGCTATAGATACCTCGTCTCGAACAACATATTTGACAGTAAGCTGATCATCACAATAAACATAGCGAATGATTACGAGGCCAAAGTCGTTGTAAGGGTCGACCATCTGACGGGCAAAACAGTTTGGGCCAAAGCAATGGTCCTCCCATACAACCTGTATCTCTTTGAAGTTGTTAACGCTGAGATTACTGACGACTATTTTTGGGTAAGACTTTACTGCTTCGGAATTAATTCAAATTTGGCTCGATTGATCCAACTTTTAGATTTCAATTTCATTTACATTGATTTCGATGAACTACGGAGGGTTCTTGCAGTACGACCAAAATGGCAAACTAACTCTAGCCAAAATATTCTCAGCCGGATCAAGTCCCGGCCAAGAGAAGTACTTTCAGTCAGGCTGGATCACCAAGATTGATCAGAGCCATATTGCTTTTAATGGAAGAGTACGTTGAGAAAACCTTTCTAATTTGAAATGATGAAAAAGCATATTTGAAATTTATAAATGTAGACAAATGAATTTTTTATTTTAGAACTATAAGTCTTTCTTTTTATTTATTTTTCAAATATTTTCTCTCTCCATTTTGAGTTATAGAGATATTTAAATAGCAATGATAATAATCTTAATATTTCACGCTCTAATGATTTGCTATTCATAAACTTGGTTTTTAGGTTAACAGCAATAATGGAGATGGAACTGCATACTCTGGAATAAGTTATTCTGACAACTCATCTTCAGATCAAATAATTTTCAAAATAAATCAACAGGGAAATATATTATGGACTACAGTTGTCGATTATAAGCTTGGATATGATACTGTCTCAAAAATGGCAACTTTTGATTCAACAATTTATTCAGGACTTTTTGGAATAAATAGTTATCCTTGATTTTTCAGCATCGATAGTAACACAGGATACTTCTTGAAATCAAGCTGATTTAACACTGTCTTGGGAGACATTAAAAAAGATAAATGTAACTCTATTTTAATGCATATAGATTTATTTGTCGAGCATGCAACATCGCAATATGTATTCGGGTAAATCAATCAATTGATATTCTTTTTCATTTTATTTCAGAAATTAATAGTACTTACTTTTTAATAATAAGTTAAAATTTATATACTAATTTTGTCATTTTATAAGGTTTATAAATTTAAATAGATAGATTTAAAAAGTACTATTATTTAAGTTTTATGTAAAACTAAATGATTTATGTTCAAATTTATGCTGTTCATATTACATTTCAATTATAATTTAGAATCTCAACAATGATTAATGCTATCTCTGGCGCCCAAATGTCAAGATTATTCATCCTATCAGCCGATACACTGGAGCCTTTGATAATATACAACACTCTAAATATGAAAATTGCATATGTTGTGTCCACAGGATTTACCTCAAATGCGACTTCCTCAAATGGTAATTCAGTTATTTAGTCTGAGTCTTTCAAAATAACTGTAACATTAAATCAATAAAAAAGATATTGAGATAAGCTAAAGTTGGTAGTTTCGTCCAATCTGCAACTTATTCTCAACTAAAGCATTGGTTTATACGTTACATGAAGGCATGCGAGAATCATAAGTCTATCACTGAATCTTAAATTTTTAAATTATTGTTTTATTACGAGCAAAATACAAAATATAAATTTGCATAAAAAAATATCTATTTTGATGTGGAGAAGATTTTGGATAAGATTTGAAAGACAAAAAGAATTTGTTGGTTTATTAATTTTAACCTTCATACTTTAAACTCAGTGATTATCATTTTTGTATGTCAAAGAACTAAGGCAAATACTTTTATAAAAATGCAGTCAAAGTTAAATTAAAATCATAACTTACTTTTTATAAATAAAGAGAAATTTTAACGATAGAGGTTATGACTAAATTATAAAATCAAAATATTTATCAGGAATGTATAAATAATTTGTTTTAATTTGCTATAGATTATAAAACTATTAGAGTTTTTAATGAAGTTTTTTTTTAATAATAAAATACTTTACTATTATGTAGCTAAATAAAATATTTTCTTGATATATCGAAGCCTCAACTGTCTTTATATAATTCGTCCGTTAACATTGATTTATTTTGTGATTTTCATCTAAAATTCAAAAGAATTAATTTTTGAAATCATATACTAAAAAAAATAAATTAAAAAGATGATCAGCGAACTTGCTTTTTATAATTGAGATTACTTTTACAAAAAATTCAAATCAGTAAAAATTTGAGCATAATTTAATCTAAATCAAAAGGAGAATTGATTAATATCATATTAATTTTTTAATTTATAAAAAATAACAACTAAGAGTTTTCAAGTAAATATTTTAATGTTTTTGAGAAGCTTAGAAGTAAAGATCTTTTCTATACTTTAATTTTAAAATAGTGACAGAATTTATTTATTTTTATGAATTCAAATAAATTATTTTATAAGAATTTGTTATTTAATAAGTCAATCATTAAAAAGAAAATAAACCAAGGATAAGAATTATTGATAAATCAAATGAAACATTTAAAATAAAATGAATATATATAGTTAGCCCTTACATATTTTAAATTCAATTAAAAATGTATAAATAGTTATTACACTTATTACCGATCTTAACTATTAAAATCAAATTATTTACTTTTCTTATGCAATTTTGCCATCAGAGCAAAGAAACAAAATTCAATTAGCTGTTATTATAATTTAAGCAAACTTGACGGAAGCTTGAAGGAGAATGAAAAGAAAAATAGGACGAAAAGCAAAGAGAGGAAATGATTATTGTTTGCTAAATTAACGACTCAAAGAAAAGAGCCAATGTTGAAGGTGAAGACAATTTGATGACGAAAATTTAAACCTAATAATCAAAAGACGAAGATGCAAACACATTGTTTCGCATAGAGGAAGTTTATATTCAGATCTAAAGATCAAAAGTATCAAGTGGACAACTGAAGCGTGATATGGCATATGAGCTACCCTCCTAGACACATCAAATATCTCCATCGTCTAAGATTTTGTTTTAAAATCAAAATATATAGCTAAAACTAAATAGAATATGAATTTAAAGGAGAGAGTAAAGGATCTTGAACATCGACAAGCACAAGTCAGGAGATAATAAGTTCAAGAATAGTACTCAAGCAAATCATTGAATTTATTTAAAAAGGCTTTAAAATCTGAAGATCCTCATATTTTCAAATAGGAAGCACTTCAAAGATCAAAAAATAACACTTAAACAATAGCCTATGATAATAACTTGTTCATCTTTCGATTATCTTAAATTATGAAACTGCATCACAGTTTATTGATAATAGTATTTGCCATTTACTTGTGCTGATGTTTTAAAGGAGTTGACTTTGATGATCAATATCAGTTCATTAGTTATTACTAAAGTACTCAAGAAGAAATTAAATCAATCTTATAAATAATTTTTCTAAAAACACTCAAGGATAGATTTTCAGAAGCGAAATCTACCTCGGTAATGTTCAGAATCATGATTGTAAAGCTTATTTAATGAAACCAATATATTGGTAAAATTTGATGATTAAAAAATTTAAAGAGACACTGAATGAAGTTATTCATGATAAAAGAAAGCATAAGAAATCGAAATGAAGACAATTTGATTTTATAAATCTATTTCAAGATTACAGCAGTATTCTCAACTAGAGAATATTATATTTATCTTTGCTCGGATTCAACTAACTCTGATTTTTATTGAATTCTTGATAGACCTGTAAATAATATATCAAGATTAATTAAACCCTCAAGAAAAGAAGTATCTTGATTTTATTTGGTATTGCTCCGACTCATAGAGCCAAGACTTTTATTTAGCTTTGATAGCTTGAATCTAAAAAAATGATGATAAATAAATTAATATGAATATGATTTTAACCTGTCATCCAAAAACTGAGCACATTTCCAATAATTATAAGCCCCATTTTGTGAACAGATTGGCCAGATCAATTAAAGTAAACATTAATAATCCGAACCCGTAATTGAAAATAACTATTTCATTAATTGAAAAGAATTATGAGCTTTAAGAAGAATCAAAAGACATCATTAAGTTGACTTGAGAAGGAAGAAACAAGATTTGAACCTAAATTTCTGCAAGGAATGAAGGAGTAATGGTTTGAACCTGCACACTAGCTGCTGTTAAGACGTATAAGGATTCTGTTAGCTATATTTCAAAAAATTGTGAAACAAATGTAGCACCAAGTGATAAAGCAAAGAAAAAATTTAGTTAGACAAATCTCCCAGCAAAATCGAGAATATAGAATTTACTGAGCTCTTTCACCAGTTGCATTTAAAATATCATGATTTAAATTTATATTGAATAAAGGCGATATTAGGAAAATATAATAGGATCAAGAAAGCGGAGATTTAATTACATAAGTGAAACTTGGACCATTGAGATTTATTAGAAGTAGAAAACAGGAGAGTTTGACTATTAAATAAGGAATATGTTTGCCACTTTAGATACTAGTTAATTCAAATTGTTTAGAGATATCGAGGAGTTATGCCACCAAGCTTGAATGACTCGGAGCAGAATTTAAAAGATGAATAGGCAAACGATTATTATTTTGATTTATTTCTCAAAAGATTACTGAATACTCCATTTTTGAATAATAAATCAAATTATAGTTCAATATGAATAAGCAAAGTATCTAAAACTAGGAGGAGAAGTTCGACTATATAATATTCATCTCACTTTATACTCCACAATATGCTCAAATTAAACATTTCTTTGGGTTTATGAAAAATAGCATAAAAGCTATTATGGAAGCAAAGTTATCAACATCATAAGAGAAGAAAGCTAGAGGATAATCAAGACAAAAACATCGAGAATAAAATTTTAGAGTGTTGTTAGATCATTTTCCCTTTGATTTAGAGTCATGAGAGAAGACCTCATAGTTAATCAGAGGCTCAATCGTTTTAGTTATCTGTATTGGAAGAAAATTCAAACAATATTCACAATTCAATTACTAACTCTAAAGTCAAAACTATTTTTAATATATCTATCATTAATAAGCTTTTATTGTTTGATGAGATTTAAATTTAATTTGTTATACTTTAGCAGAAACAGTGCAGGATGCAAATGCGACACAAGGATTGAATGATAAACCAGTCATTATGTTGATGCAAGCCTGATTAACTTCATATGTTTTTATTATCGATGCAACAAATATTTTGCAACCGATAGGTAATAACTTAATACACTTTGTTAAGAAGTAGAGTTTATTAAATAATACTATTTTTCAATAAAAGTTTCATAAATAAATATAGAAAACAGGATAATCAACTACAGATATGATTTTAAAATGTAAATAAATTTCTGTTTTAATTATTTGAGTTAACTTAAATCTCTTAATAGTCAAATGGCTGATAAATGACAAATAATCACAGGTACTCACTTTATATTTAAAATCTAATTTTTTAATAATTTTATTACAGGCGGGATTGCTATTAATGACAATGAATTTTATTACTCTATGCAAACTGATGTTTATACTGCAATATTGAAAAATAAGATGTCGACTACAATTTATAAATCTAACATAAATTTCAGTTCATCAGAATGAAATCTTTATTCATTATCTCAACTTGGTAAGTACATAATTGATCAATTTATTTATTAAATTTATTTAACAATGTTGAGTATAAATAATAAAATTTCAATTTTACAATTCATTTTTTGCATATAATGTAAAACTAACTTATTTACCTGTTAATTATTTGAATTTTGACTCTAAAATAACAATATTTAGTAAAATAAATTTTATTTAGTAAGTAAAGTTTAATTTGAAAAATTCATATAAAATTTGATGTTGCTCAACATTTAAGATTTGTAATTTAAAGATCTTTAAAGGAAACTAATTTGATGAATCAAAATAATATTTTCAATAACACTCAGACAAGGTTGATTGTCTACTAAATTTTGATTTCTTAATAATTAATTTT
>JAQGFW010010504.1:0-31399 GCA_030463445.1 Euplotes aediculatus
TGAATCAATTTAGGGTTACAAGTCCCTCCCCTTCTCCGGTGGGAGAAGGGGAAAGCAAGGGGATGAGGCTGTAGGTAGAGATGAAAACCTCGCCCTTTCATTCCCTCTCCCACTGGAGAGGGAGGGATACGAAATCTCAAATTAATTTTTCACACTATTATTTAATTCGATTAGCTGCTTATAAATAAAATTAATTTTTTAGCTAATTCACGATTACAAAACATGGAATCAAACAATACAATTGAAAAACAAGAACTCCCTCATGGCAGTGGGTTTATATATAATCTGATTGGCTGGTTGGCAGCAAATAAAACCACGGTTTATTTGTTTACAATCATGCTGACGCTAACTGGCTTGGCGATTTATAATGCCTTGCCAAAAGAGCAATTCCCCGAAATCAAAATTCCGCAGATTTACGTTCAGACGGTCTATGCAGGAACTGCCCCAGCCGATATTGAAAATACGATTAATAAACCGATTGAGAAACAAATCAAATCTCAGAAAGGCGTAAAACGTATCAAATCGAATGCTTTGCAGGATGTTTCGGTGATTTTGGTTGAGTTCAATACCGATGTTGATGTAGAAGATGCCAAAGAAAGAGTAAAAACAGCGGTTGAGAATGCTCGCCGTGATTTACCAACCGATTTGACCCAAGACCCAAGTGTGGTGGAGGTAAACTTCTCGGAATTTCCGATTATGAATATCAATATTTCGGGTAATTATCCGCTCAAAAAGTTAAAAGATTATGCTGAGCAGATTCAGGATGCAATTGAGGCACAGCCCGAAATCACTCGTGTAGATATTGTGGGTGCATTGAAACGTGAAATCCAAATCAATCTGGATTTGTACAAAATGCAAACTTATGGAATCGCCTTTTATGATATTCAGAGTGCAGTACAGGGCGAAAATGTGAATGTTTCGGGTGGAGAGTTGAACGTTGATAATGTCCGCCGTACACTTCGAGTACAAGGTGAATTTAAGTCGGTCGAGCAGTTACAAAATGTCATTATTCGTAGCGGTCAAGGTGCCACAGTGCGTTTGAGAGATATTGCCGATGTGCGTGATGCTTACGAAGAGCAACAGGATTTTGCCCGAATGGATAACAAATCGGTTATTACGCTGAATGTTATCAAACGTGGTGGCGAAAACTTGGTTTCGGCATCCGAAAAAATCGAAAAAGTCTTGGAAGAATTCAAAGATAAGTTTCCAGAAGGCTTGAATGTAACTGTTACGGCTGACCAGTCGGAGCGTACAAAAGCCGATTTGAATGACCTTTTAAATACCGTTGTTCTGGGTTTTATCTTTGTGGTATTGGTTTTAATGTTCTTCATGGGGGTTCGAGATGCCATCTTTGTAGGTTTATCGGTTCCGTTGTCGGCTCTGATTGCCTTTATTCCAATTCTTGGAATGGGCTTTACCTTAAATACTATCGTACTTTTTGGATTTTTGCTTGGTTTGGGGCTTGTGGTAGATGATGCTATTGTGGTTATCGAAAACGCCCACCGATTATTCAACCGTCATAAAGACTTGAGTATTACCGAAGCCGTAAAACTGGCGGCATCCGAGGTTTTTGTACCTGTGTTTTCGGGTACATTGACAACCATAATGCCGTTTACACCACTTTTAGTTTGGGGTGGAATTTTCGGTGAATTTATGAAATATTTACCTTGGACGCTCATATTTACCCTTTCAGCTTCGATTTTGGTGGCCTATGTGATGAACCCTGTCTTTGCGATTTCGTTTATGCAACGCCATGACGAAGAACACGAAGAAGCTCCAACTTGGAGTGATTTGAAAAGACCGATGCTTTGGATGGGGGGAATCGCTCTTGTGGGATATTTGATTAATCGTGGAATTGGGAATTTTATGATTTTCTTGATGATTTTGTATGTCTTCAATCACTTCATTCTAACACCCAAAGTCATCAATCCATTCCAAAGAGTACTTTTGCCAGCATTCAAGAATAATTATCGTAAACTGATTCAATTCTTGATACAAGGATACCGCCCAGTTTGGGTTGTGGTTTCGGCATTTTTCTTATTGATATTTACATTTGTCCTGACAGGCATTAAGCAGCCAAAAGTGATACTCTTCCCGAGTGGCGACCCCGACTATGTGTATGTCTATAATGTGATGCCGATAGGTACAGATGCCCGTGTAACAGATGCTGTAACACGTGAGATTGAGCGTCGAGTATTTGATGTTATCAAGAAAAGCAAAGCCGAACACGCCGTAAACTCGGTAATATCGAATGTAGGCTTAAACGCTGGCGACCCATTCAATCCAGACCGCTCGGCAACACCACATAAATCTAAAGTTACGGTGGCATTCAATAAAAAAGATGACCGTGGCAATATCTCTTCGGTAACGATGCTCGAAGAAATCCGTAAGGCAATGAGGGGAATCCCTGCCACTGAGATTTCGGTTGAGCGTGAAAACAATGGCCCGCCAGCAGGTAAAGCCGTAACTATTGAAGTAATGGGTGATGATTTTGCCGTATTGCAAGACCTCGAAACAAAGGTGCGTAGCGGTATTCAGAAAGCAGGAATTGAGGGGATTGACCAGTTGAAATCTGATTTGATTACGAATAAACCCGAAATCATTATTGATGTTGATAGAGAAAAAGCCAGCCGTGAGGGTATCAGCTCGGCACAGATTGCGATGGCAATTCGTACGGCATTGTTTGGTGCAGAAATTTCGAAATTCCGTGATGAAAAAGACGAATACCCGATTCAGTTGCGTCTCAAAGGCGAAGACCGTGCTTCAATCGAAAAACTATTGAGCATGAATATTAGTTATCGAGATATGAATATGGGCGGAGTGCTACGAAATGTACCTTTGAGTTCGGTTGCTTCGATTGCGTACTCGACAACTTTTAGCCAAATCAACCGTAAAAATCAATCTCGGATGATTACCCTTAGCTCGGATGTTACACAAGAATTTAATCCGAATGAGGTAAACCAAAAGATTCAAGTTGTCGTAGATGAAATAGAAATGCCAAGCGGATACCAAATAAAATTGGGTGGAGAACAAGAGGAGTTTGTGGCGGCGTTCAGCTTTTTAGGGAATGCTTTTTTGGTGGCTTTGTTGTTTATTTATATCATTTTGGCAACACAATTTAACTCATTGACAAAACCAGCTATTGTGTTTGGCACAATCATTTTGAGTTTGATTGGGGTATTGCTCGGCTTCATTGCTACTGGTAAAGATTTCTCGGTAATTATGTCGGGTGTTGGTATCATTGCATTGGCTGGTATTGTGGTTAAGAACGGTATCTTGTTGATAGAATTTACGGATGAGTTGCGTAGTCGTGGATACGGACTAAAAGAAGCGATTATTGAAGGTGGTGCTACTCGTCTGACTCCTGTGCTTTTGACGGCATCGGCGGCAGTTTTGGGTCTGATTCCGCTGGCTTTTGGTCTTACAGTTGATTTTGGGGCTTTATTTGCCGACTTAAAACCAGCAATTCACGTGGGCGGAGATAGTGCTGTTTTCTGGAATATCTTGGCTTGGACAATCATCTATGGTCTTACATTCTCGACTGTCTTGACGCTCGTAATCGTGCCGTGTATGTACTACATCAGCGAACGCCTCAAAGAGCGTTTTAAGAAGAAAAAACCAGTTGTGGTTGAAGTTGTAGAATAATTATTAGATAAATATTTTAGTGGTAGTTTAGTGGTTAAACAACGAAAGAAGCCCGTACGATTGTACGGGCTTTTCTTTTTTGAGTAGTCAAATATTTAGTGTGAGAGATTAGTCCAGTCTATAAATTCTTTAAAAATCTTGCCCCATAGCTTAGTTTTTATTCTATTTTGTACTTTTTCATAGGAGTGATTACAACCTACACAAACTTTAAACGTGAGGTTATTTTTCCTCCTTTGCATAAACTGAATAGGAATTAGGTAGGCAGTCTCAATAGGTGTGCTTTCATCTTGGGTAGCAAAATGAGCAAAAATAGGTATTTCAACATCCAAAAGATATTCGATAGGTGCTTTTTCGTATGATGACCAGCGTTTGTTAGTATAGCCCATTTCATCAATTTCTGTTGAATTTGGGTCTTGAATCACCTTTTTATACCAATTCAAAATAGCTGTATTAGCTTGATGTGCTGCCGAGTCAGTAATATTTCCTTTCAGGGTTTCGATACGATTAAATAAGGCAAATTCATAAAAATTATTTAACACATTACCCGACCAAAATCCTAAATGGGTGATGCTTTTGTTTTTTAATGCTAAAGGTGCTGCAATTGTTGCTCCTTCAGAATGACCATAAACAATTATTTTCTCGGGTTTTTGTAAATGCTTTTTGATAATATCTTTTATTGATTCATCAATTTGCATCATTCTGTATTCAAGGTGATTTCTTTTGTAATATTCGACAGACACTCTCAGGTTATTTCTATCGAAAATACCTGCCATAGCAGGCTTTGGTATAATAGCAAAGGTGTAATTTGAATCCAATGCCATATAATCATCCCCAAACCACCTCGAAATATCATATTTACCATTACTTAATGAGTAAGTGAAAATTGGGTTTGGGTCTGTTCCTTGAATATATACTACCAGATTCCTGGGCTTTATTTTATAATTCTTTAAATAGTAATAAACGGTATCACTATTATTTATCACCTGCCCTTCTATAAAGTCATATTTTTGTAAGGCTTCATTTATAGTAGGTGCTATATTTTCTTTTTGAGCTTGCACACTCAAAAAAGAGAATAACAAAAGGTGATAAATTTTCATATAGTAAGGTTTATGAAAAGTAGATGCTTATTCTTGTAAAAGAGTTGCTTTTCAACTGCTTACTCCGTTTTCAAACTTTTCACCGGATTTGCAATGGCGGCATTATACGCTATCATTCCAACCAAAATCACTATTATACCGAAAACCAAGATACTAATTGGCAAAATTGCAAAGTATTGAATCTCAACTCTATATGCAAAGCCTGCAAGCCATTGATTAATAATAAAATAGATAATAGGAAAGCTAATCCCCAATGCAAAAATTACCAATGGAATGTATTCTTTGACTGATAATGTGGAAATTGACAATGGCGATGCCCCTAAAATTTTACGTATTCCGATTTCTTTGGTTCGGATGCTGGTCAAGAAAACCGTAACACCGATGATTCCGAGTGAAGCTAACAATATCGAAATCCAATTGAAGTAGCTAAAAAGTGTATTGAGCTTATTTTCTTGGCGATACAGTTTATTGATATTTGTTTCCAGAAACGATATTTCTAACGGAAAAGGCTCGTTTAGTTCTTTATATACTTTTTGTATTTTTTTGAGTGCTTCATCTGAATTATACGTTATGATGCTTCGTCCATCCATTCTGACCGAATTAGAAAGTGTAATGAAATATGGTTCAATCTTTTCTCGTAGCGAAAACAAATGAATATCTTCAAATATACCATCTATCACAAACGGGATTCCCGCTTGCCCATTAGCCGGATTTACATATTCGGGTTCGGTTATGATGGTTGTTCCTACTAATTTTTCGATGGGTACTTTGATTGATTCCGCAATCTTTTTGGCGGCAGTTCGATTGATGATGGTTTTACGAGTAGAATTTTTATCAAAAACTAAGTCAGTTTTGATATCATAAGCCTTCAATGCTTCATAATCGAGATAGAGCTGGCGGGCATCATCAAATACAATTTCCTGATTTGCTACTTTGTAGGTCATCTGATTGAAGGGTATTATTCCAAAATCTGAACCATTACCTACGTGATTTATCCCCGAAACTTGTCTTAATTTTTGCTGAAATAAATCTTGTTTTTCGGGAGATGTATAGGCAAAAAGGAGTTGGTTTTTGCGAAATCCTAAATCTTTTTGATTAATAAACTCCAACTGTTTGGCCGTGAAATATGCAATTGAGGCAATTGAAATCAGGCACACTAACTGGGCAGTTATTAAGTATTTTCGGATGATAAGACCTTGGAAATTACTTTTTTGAAGCCCATTTTTAAACAAATTAATGGTGTTTTTTCTTGCCAAAAGTAAGATTGGAGCAATACTGGCAACGAAACCGATAGAAATAGCTAAAACTATGAGTATCAAAAATATTTGGTAGTTTTCGATAAAACTTGTGCTAATTTCTACATCCATCAATTCATTGAAAGTAGGGGTTGCAAACGAGATTAAAACAACCGCCAACGGAACCGCAATCAGTGAAAGTATGATGGCTTCTAAAATAAATTGAACGGCAATATTTTCGCTCTTTGCACCCATTGTTTTCAAGACTCCGATAGTTTTGTTTTGCTTCGATTTAATGGCAAGTGTGAGATTTGCGTAATTAAAAATGGTAATAAAAACAGTAAAAATGGCAAATAGCCCAATCAAGAAAATATATGTGTAACTTCCGGGTTGTTTTGATTCATAAAGGATATTAGATTTGAAATGAATATCTTTTATTGCCTGCAAAAAATGCCCTTTGTAAAGTGGGTCTTTGGCTAAGCGTGGGCTATAATTAGCAATATTTTGGTTGAGCTGCTGCGTCAGATTGGGCAACGAAACATTGGGCTCGGATTCGATATAAATGCGGCTTCCCCAATAATCAATCTTTTGGGTATTAAGAGCAATCGAAAAATCAAAATGACTATTATTAGGTACATCTTTTATCACGGCAGCTATCTGATAATTCTCCCCTAAAATTTTTACCGTTTTGTTTACTAAATCGCCCAAATATTGGTTTTTACTCACTAATTGATTAGCGATGGATTCGGTCAGTAGAACTTTGTTTACTCCATCATGAAAATTCTGAAAACTACCTTCGATGATATTCCAATCAAATATTTCAACAAACGCCTGCGGGGTATTAGTCGAGAGAATAGCGTTGGTTTCGATTCGTTTTTGATTTAATTCGATAAACTCTTTGCTGGGAGAGATAATAAATTGGGTAGCATCTACAACTCCATTAGTATTTTTAAGCGATTTAATCCAATTCTTTTGTTCATTCTCATCTGAGCTTGACCAGTTTGGAAACCCTATAATGCTGTAGCCTTGATTACGGTAGTTTTGGGCCAAACGAAAAATATTATCAGACTTTTGGTGAAAAGCATCGTAATTCGACTCGAATAATAAATAGTTTACCGTAAAATAGCTGACAGTTAAGGCAATCACAATGCCTACAATATTTATCGCAGTGTAAACTTTGTTTGATGAAAATCCACGAAAAATTCGTTTTAGAAAAATTTTAAGCATAGTCTATATATTTTTAAATAATTATATATTAATCCGTTTTCAGACTCTTTACAGGATTCATCAATGCAGCTTTGATAGCTTGATAACTCACTGTAAGTAAGGCTATTATAATTGCTGTTGTACCAGCAATGGCAAAAAACCACCAACTGATTTCGATACGATAGGCAAATTCTTCCAGCCATTTGTCGGTTGCCCACCAAGCTATCGGGAAGGCTATTCCGTTGGCTATCAAGACTAACTTCAAGAAGTCTTTTGAAAGTAGAGTTGCCAAATTTAGCACACTGGCACCCAATACTTTTCTTACACCAATTTCCTTAACTCGTTTTTCAGCGGCATAAGTTGCCAAGCCAAAAAGTCCCAAGCAAGCTATGAGAATAGTTGCCAGTGCTGCCCAAATCAAAAGCGATTGGCGACGAGCGTCATCGGCATAAAAGCGAGCTAATTGCTCGTCCAGAAAATGGTATTCGAGCAAATGTGAGGGGTCAATTTTGGTTAATGTTTTTTCCATTTGGTCTAAGGTATTCGGAATATCTCTACCTGTGACCCTCGCAGTAAAGTAGTCAATATTATGAACAGGGTTGTTTTGATAAGCCAAGACAATCGGAGCTATTTTATCTCTCAACGATTGAAAATGGAAGTCTTTCACGATACCAATTACTCTGGCACGAAAGACTTGATTGTTGGGCAAAGGTCTGAAACTCCCACCCATTGCTCTCTCTGGTATTTCCAAAATTTGGTCAGATGGCTCTTTGATGTTCAGCATTTTAGCCGCAGTTTCGTTGATGATAATTGAAGACGAATCACTTATACCAGTAAAGTTTTTACCTTTCAGTAATTCTACATCAAAGGTTTTTATGAAGTTTTCGTCAACTCCCAAAAAGAATGAAGTTTGGGTCTCGATTACACTGGCGGTTTGTATTTTTATAGTTGGAATTGTTTTCCACTCTCCCGGAACCCTTGACGTAACCGATATATCTTTTACGTTTGGAATCGCTCCAAATTCGGTTTTGATAGCATCGGCACTGCCTCGAACTTTGCCCGAATTTATATCTACCACACAAAGCAATTCTTTATCAAAACCCAAGTCTTTGTTATTGACAAAATTAACTTGTTTATAAATTGCAATCGTGCCAATGAGCATAATAACTGATATTGTAAATTGAAAAATAACTAAGCCTTTGCGAAGCGATAAATCAGCTTTATTATTCAATTTTAGGCTTTTTAATAACAACAACGGGCTGAATTTTGAAAGCATAAAGGCAGGATACGAGCCAGATACTAAACCCGTGATAATCAATGCCAAGGTGGTATAAAGCCAGATTCTATAATCTGAGTTGAAACCAAGCGAAAGCTGCTTATCTGCAAACTCATTAAAGGTCGGGAGTGTCAGATTGATAAGCAAAAGTGCTATCACAAACGAAAGGCTCGTAACGATAAACGATTCGGTCAGAAATTGATAAACTACATGGCTACGAAATGCTCCAATTGCCTTACGAACCCCTATTTCCTTGCTTCGATTGGTAGCACGTGCAGTGGTGAGATTCATGTAGTTGATACAAGCAATTAGCAATACGAATAATGCCACCAGACCGAAGATTTTGATATAAAGCAATGAGCCTTGTGCAATACCCTCGCTATTGCCTTTTATACCTTCCGAAAAATGAATATCTGCTATGTTTTGTAAGCCATATTTGATACTATTTACAGCTTCAATCTTGGTATTTTTATAAACCAAATCCGTTATTTTATTGGCAGTGAGGTCAGGATTTGCATTTTCTTTGAGTAGAAAAAATGTTAAAAATCCATCAGAAAGCCAATTGGGTGGTTGTTGAGAAAAATCTTCTGAATTTCTAAGGGTTATTTCAGAAATTAAAGCATTGAATTGCAAACTTGAGTTTTTAGGAAGTTTTTTGAGTACTGCTGTAATTTTGAAAGGTTGGTCCCATTCAAAATCAACAATTTTACCCACAACTTGCGTTGTACCAAATAACTTTAAGGCTAAATCTTCTACCAAGACAATCGAATAGGGTTCATCAAGAGCATTGGTTAAGCTGCCAGTCAATATTTCAAAATCAAATACGTTAAAAACATCTTCGTTTGCGGTTACGTGCGTCTCCAAAAACACTTTTTTGTTTTCAGGATTCATAATATTCGCACGGCTCAATCTATTAAATCGAACTACTTTTTCGACTTCAGGAATCGTTTTTTTTGCTTCTTCCGACACGATATATCCCGAACCCGCTACTTTGATGGTTTCATTAACATTGGTTTTATCTTGCACTGCTCGAAAAATCCGATTGGCTTTGTTATGGTGTTGGTCGAAGGTCAATTCATCAAACAAATACAAGCCAATGAGCATAAAACAAGCTATGCCAAAGGTAAGCCCAACCACATTAAGGGTTGTGTAAAGTTTGTTTCGGAGCAAATTCCGAAAAGCTATTTTAAAGTAATTGCGTATCATAATTTTGTTATTTTTATTGTCGTTGTAGAGACAGGGTATTCCCTGTCTCTATGGTGGTTATTCTGATTTCAATGATTTTACAGGATTCATCAATGCTGCTTTTATTGATTGGTAACTCACTGTAAGTAAGGTAATTAATAATGCTCCGATAGATGCAGCGGCAAATATCCACCACGAGATTTCGGTGCGATATGTATATTTCTGTAGCCAATTATTCATAAAATAATAGGCAATTGGCGAAGCAAAAAGGCAAGAGATAATCACCAAAATCACAAAATCTTTTGATAACATTTGCCATAAATTCGCTACACTTGCACCCAAGACTTTTCGGATTCCGATTTCTTTGGTGCGTTGTTCTGATACAAAACTTGCTAAACCAAAAAGCCCCAAACAACTAATAAAAATGGCAAGTACAGCAAAGAAATTGGTCAGACTTGCCATGCGTTGTTCTCTAAAAAACTTTTTATTGAAATCCCTATCCGCAAAAAGGTAGTTGAAGTTTCCGGCAGGGTCATAGGTCTTTAAGACTTTTTCTACTTTATCCATAGATTCTGCCGCACTCAATTCGGGCTTTAGTTTGATAGTGATAAACGGTGCATTGGCTTTTATCATCTCAAAAACCGTAGGACGGACAGGTTCAAAAGGCGAATCTATCACGATGTTTTGCACCACACCAACAATCATCAGTGGTTTTCCGTTGCGTCTTATTAGTTGGTTGATAGGGTTTTTCAATCCCATTAATTTTACGGCGGCTTCGTTTACGATAACGGCATTTGAATCTGAACTAAAAGTCCTCGAAAAATCTCGACCTGCCATGATTTTCCAATCTATAGTTTTACCAAATTCGGGTGTTACGTTTAATGAAACCAAGTCTTCGGCGTTAGATTGTTTATCGGGCCATGTATAACTACTCGAATAGTGCCATGACTCCGATATCGGGCTATTGATTTCTGCCATCTCGACCACTGCACCTGAGTTGAGCAAATCTTGACGCATGGCATGAAAATGCCCTCTTAACTCTTCGTTGTTTTTACGAATCTGTACCAGCCCATTAGTGTCATAGCCCAATGGTCGGCTTTTGGTAAATTGGATTTGTTTGTAAATAATGGTCGTCGAAACAATCAATATAACCGAAATACTAAACTGAAAAACCACCAAACTTTTTCTCGAAAAAATCTCAAATCGGCTATTTTGTAAACCTTTGCCTTTTAGTACTTTTATTGGCTGAAAAGAAGACAGATAAACAGCTGGATAACTACCTGCCAATAGCAAGAGTAAACCAGAAAACGATAAAATCAATACCCAAAAAGTAGGGTTCTCGAAAGGGAAACTAAGTTGTTTTTCGGCTAATTGGTTGAATAAGGGCAGTGCGATTTGTGCCAAAGCTATAGCTAAAACTGTACTTAATACGATTGTAAAGAAGGTTTCGGTATAAAATTGACCAATAATTTGACTTCTACCCGAACCAATGGCTTTACGGACTCCGATTTCTTTTGAACGCTTCTCAGACCGTGCCGTACTCAGATTCATAAAGTTGATAACTGCCAGAAGGATTGTCAGAATACCTATCAATCCAAAAATCAAAATATTATCTCTTCCGGTAGAAACAGGCTGCCCATTTTTATATTCTGGATATAAATGCCAAGTATTCATCGGGTACAGAAACAAGGCTGGTTTTGAGGGGTCTTTGGTAACTTTAAAGATTTCGTCTTTTATCAATGCCGAAGCTTGCTCTACTGATATATTTTTTGTTAATTTTACATAAATCGGAAAAGAGTTTTCATCCCAACGGGTTTTTGACTCTCTAACCCATTCCTCTATTTGTGCAAACGAATCCATCGAAGCATAAAACGACGTGGCACGATAAGTAGCGTTTTGTGGCAAAGATTTGAATATACCTACGATTTTGAAAGGTGTGTTTTTATCTAAATGGATGGTCTGATTGATAGCATTATTACTGCCAAATAAAGCATCTTTTGTTTTATCAGAAATCAGGATTTCGAGGGGAGCTAATGGAAACCTCGGAGAACCCTCCACGATTGTTAAATCAAGGATTTTCTCACCACCACTTTCCATAAAAAGCCCTCTTTTTGTGATTGTTTTATCGCCAACTGTCAAGCTCTTTTCACCACCATAACTGGAGGCTACTACCTCTTCAAAATAATTGCCATAGGATTCTCTCAATTTTGCTGCCAATGGAAGCGACATAGACTGTTCGGTAATGATATTGCCATTGAAACTCCGATTTTTTTGTAATAATGCAATTCTATCATGTGCCGAATGATATTTATCAAAGCTCAATTCATCCCAAATCCAAAGCCCGATAAGCATCGTTACAGCCATCCCCACTGCCAACCCACCAATGTTGATACTGCTGTACATTTTGTTTTTGAGGAGATTTCTCCAAGCGATTTTGAGGTAATTTCGTATCATGATATTTGATTTTAACGCTGTCAAGGTTTCAAACCCTGACAGCGTTAGCGTTGTTGTTTATTCTGTTTTCAAACTCTTCACAAGATTCATCAAAGCAGCTTTTATGGCTTTAAGAACCTAATACTCAATGGATATTTGTAAGGTTGATTATTGGTAACTTTTATAGTATTTAGAATAATTAATATTTGACTAAAAACTGCAAAAAATACGGTAAACGGATGTATCGAAAAAAGTAAGCAAGGGAGCAAATAAAGAGACATACTTAGCTGAAAATTAATCACATCATAGGCATGATTATTAATATTTTCAACCTTGTTCTTTTTCCAAATCCAAACAATAATGGGTGCTACAATCGTTAATAAAAGTCCGCTCAAATGTAATAAAGGCAACCATTTCTTGGTTTCGGCGTCATTTCTATCATCTTCATAAATATTCAAAATTTCAAAATCTACATCTAAAGCTGCTGCAATAGACTGCAATGTGTAAGCCCGTGGGTCCACATCACCACTTTCGATACGTTGGATTGTTCTGACACTTATCTCCGTTTTTTCTGCTAATTCTTCTTGAGTAATGCCTTTTTTCAATCTAAGTGTTTTAATTAAATGTCCTGTTTTCATATTTTTTTATTTCTTAGCAAATTTAGCGGTATTAAAAAGAGATAAAAACTACATTTCTACGACATTTACACGACATTCAATTAAAAAAAGCAAACTTTTATTCATTCCGCAAACTCTTCACAGGGTTTATCAAAGCGGCTTTTATAGCCTGATAACTCACTGTTAATAAAGTGATTACTAATGCCCCTGTCCCAGCAGCCACAAAAATCCACCAGCTAATTTCTGTTCTGAAAGTATATTTTTGCAGCCAATTATTCATAAAATAATAAGCAATTGGAGCAGCGATTAAGCAAGAAATTATCACCAAAACCACAAAGTCTTTTGAGAGTAATTGCCACAAATTTGCCACGGTTGCTCCAAGTACCTTACGAATACCAATTTCTTTGGTGCGTTGTTCGGCTACGAAACTGGCTAAACCGAAAAGACCGAGACAAGAAATGAAGATGGCGAGAATGGCAAAAAAAGTAGCGAGTTTGCCGATGCGTTCTTCGGCTTTAAACTTAGCATTGTATTCTTCATCGACAAATTTGTAATCGAAGGGAATTGAGGGAACGATTTTCTTAAAAACAGCCTCAATTTTTGGTAAGGCTTCACTCATACTTACATTCGGATTGATTTTGATATTTATCCAATTAGGCTTTCCGTTGACAGGTTTTATGTAAAAAACGGTTGGTTTAATCGGTTCGTAAGGTGATTCCATCACCATATCTTTTATGACACCCAATACTTGAAAATAGGCTTTTTTTTCTCCAAATTTCCAACTCATTGTTTCGCCAATAGGGCTTTGTAAATCCATATATTTCACCGCAGCTTCATTAATTACAATTCCAGATGAATCAGTGGCGAAATCTCTCGAAAAATCTCTTCCTTTTACAAATTGCCAACCTACGGTTTTACCGTGTTCGTGCGTAATGGTCAGCGTGCCTAAACTTTTATCTTGACTTTCTTTTTTTCCTTTCCATTCCCAACCATCGTTGCTTGATGCAACTTGGGTCATTCTGCCCAATGATTGTGATATTTCGCTTACAGCACCTGTATTTTTCAGTTCTGTTCTGAGTATTTCATACTTTCCTGCAAAAGCGTCAGACTTCATTCCCAACATCAACAAACCCTCACGGGTGTAGCCAACAGGACGATTTTTAGCAAATTGAATCTGACGATACACAACAATAGTACTAATGATAAGTGTAACCGAAACGGTAAATTGAAGCACAACCAAAACTTTTCGAGGGGCGGACGCAAAACGACCAACAGAACTTATGCCTTTTAGAACTTTTATAGGTTGAAAAGCTGATAAATAAAAAGAAGGATAACTTCCTGCTAATAAGCCAGTTATTACTATAAAAGCAAGGCAAATCAACCAAAAAAGGTCATTCTCCCAAGGCATTACTATCATTTTGGCTGATAAATCATTGAACCAATTTAAAGAAAAGGCTGTCAGAAAAAGTGCTATAAAAAACGAAATGAAAACTACTAAAAATGATTCGCTAAAAAACTGACTAATCAATTGTCCACGTTTTGAGCCAATGGCTTTGCGAATGCCCACTTCTTTGGCACGTTTTTCTGAACGTGCTGTACTCAAATTTACAAAATTGATACAAGCTAAAATCAATACAAAAAAGCCAATTATACCAATCAACCAAAGCATTTGAATAGGTTCGGCATTTACTTTTCCATTCTTAAATGGGTATAAATGCCAATTGCTCATTGGGTGCAAAAATACCTGTGGATGTTCGGCAAGTTTCTCTTTGAGATTACCAATATTTCTTAATTCTGCATCTTTGATTGTATTTGAAACTTGTTCAAAACCAACATTAGGGAGAATCTCAGTATAAACTTTTAAGAAATGGTTATGCCAATCATTAGCCGACTCTTGCACCCAAGCATTGTCCGAAACCCATAAATCGAACGGTGCAATAAATTTAACCTCATTAAATTCTGAATTAAGAGGTAAATCTTCGTAAACGCCAGTAACTTTGGTGTCGAGTTTATTATTGATTTTTACTAACTGATTTAGTGGGTCGGCATCTCCAAAAAGTGCTTTTGTCGTAGATACCGAAATCAAAATAGAATGAGGGTCTTTGAGTCCAGACCAATTGCCATAAACCATTTTCAGCGAAAGCATCTCAGGTGCTTCTGCTTCCATGTATTGCCCTTTTCTTGTAAATTTATTTTCGCCAGCCGTCAAAATATATTCACTTGCATTTGATGCCGTTACGATATGTTTAAAATTATTTTGATAGTTTGTTTTTAACTCTGTGGCCAACGGATATTGAACCGAATTAGAGTAGCCGACCTTCCCTTCATCCGTTTCTTTTATCATCACTTGAGCAATTCGTTCATAATTTTGATGATATTGATTAAAACTCAATTCATCATAAATCCACAGTCCAATAAGCATAGCCACAGCCATACCTACGGCCAGCCCGCCGATATTGATGAATGAATAAACCTTGTTCTTTACAAGATTTCGGAAGGCGATTTTTAGGTAATTGCGTATCATGATTTTATATTTCAATGTAGAGACGTTACCACAATGGAATTGCATGCAACATCTCTACGATAAGGTCATTCTGTTTTCAATGATTTCACAGGATTCATCAAAGCAGCTTTGATGGCTTGGAAACTTACTGTGAGCAAGGTAATGGCAATGGAAAATCCTATTGCTAACAAGAATGTGCCCACGCTAATGTTTGTTCTATACTCAAAATCTTGCAGCCAAATATTCATAAAATACCACCCCAAAGGAGCTGAAATTACAAATGCCATTGCGATGAGCATAGAAAATTCTTTGCCAAAAATCCATAAAATATTCGGCACACTACCTCCAAGTACTTTTCTTATGCCTATTTCTTTGGTTTTGTTGGCTACCAAGAAAGTTACCAAGCCATAAAGACCCATGCAGCCTATGAGAATGGCTATCAACGAAAATAATTGAACTTGCTTAAGCATATGCTCTTCCGTTTCGTAGAATTCGGCAATATTTTCATCTAAAAAATTGTATTCATAGATTTGGTCGGGATAAGTATAGAGCCAGGCTTCTTCTATTTTCGAGAGGACCCTTTGTTTATTATCCATGTTTATTTTGATGGCTATTGCATTATAATCTTCTTTATAGGCAGCCATTGCTACGGCATTGATAGCTCCGTGAAAAGACTGGTCATGAAAATCTTTCACAATGCCCACAATTGGAGCTACCATAGAGCCGCCATCTGCTGCAATCAATTTACCCAAAGCATCTTCCGGAGATTTTAAATTGAGCTTTTGGGTGAAGGTTTCATTGACAATAAACTCTCTGACAGTATCCGATGGAAAGAAGTTTTTGCCCGCCAGTAATTCCAAGCCAAAGGTTGAGACATAGTTTTCGTCAACGGCTTTTATGCTTGTACCAAAGTTTACTTCATCGGGTTGATTGTTAAACTTTATGCTGTTGAACCAATTACTGCCTGATGCTGGTGGAGCATTGCAAACGGACACTTTTTCGACCCCCGATATGGCCGAAATTCTATTTTGAAGCGATTTGTATTTTGTATTGGTACTATCTTGACCGATATTTACCATCACGATAGCGTCTTTATCAAAACCCATATTGGTCTTTTGGGTGTAACGCATTTGGTTGATAATGACCACCATACCTATAATAAGCACTTGCGAAATGACAAACTGCGTAACTATCAAAGTACGACGAGTATTGAAACCACCGATTTGTTGTTGCGATAGCCTGCCTTTGAGTGCTATAACAGGTTGGAAATCAGCCAAGATAAGGCCAGGATACGAGCCCGCAAAAAATGTAACCACGATACTCAAAGCTATAATAAATAGTGATATTCGGGCATTAGAAAGTAGATTAATGCTCATTTGAGCGTCAAAAAAAGTATTGGCAAGTGGCAACACTAAGTATGCCAGTAGTATGGAAGTAGCAACTGCACCTACAGTAATAATGGCGGTCTCGGTAATAAACTGCCAAAAAAGTTGACCTTTGAAGCTACCCAATACCTTACGAACACCCACTTCTTTGGAGCGTTTGAGTGCTTGGGCGGTGGCCAAATTTATAAAGTTGACACAAGCTGTAATGATTAAAAACAAGCCGATTATGCTCAGTATCCAAAGGTTTTGTTTGTCAATAGTTCCGTTATACAAAGGGTTAAAGTGGATATCGGCCAAGGGTTGAAGCTTGTAATGATGCACATTTTTACTGGTAGGACGGTATTTTTTGGGGTACGGAGCCATGGCGTTTTCAGCCTGAGCGGCAGTGGCACCAGCCCTAAGCAAGGTAAAACATTGCATAGCACCGTCTGTACCTCCCCAAGAGTTATCGCTTGCCAGCCAATCGTTATACTGTTTCAGGGTGTTGTATGAGACATAGATTTCTGTTTTGCGGTCGGTATTGGCAGGAAAGTCTTTGAGGATACCAGTAACGGTAAACATAATTTTATTGTCGAACCAAAATTGCTTACCAATAGGGTTTTCTTTACCAAAATATTTGGTAGCTATATTTTCTGTAATGATGGCGGTATTCGGTTGGGCCAGTACCGTTTTTTTGTTGCCCTGCAATAGCGGATAATTGAAAATTTCAAAGAAACCAACTTCTGTAAAAGCAAGACCTTCTTTTTCTTTTATCTTTTTTACTTCGCCACCATTTCTTACCGTAATCATCGAATTGGTCTCGGTTACAATCCGAGCCGTTATTTCGCCCAAGGTATGTTCGTCTTGAAACAATTTACCCAGTGGAGCGGGAACAGCCGTATTAAAACTGACAGTTTCACGGTGCATTTCGGTTACGATTCGGTAAATTCTATCTGCATTGTTATGAAAATTATCAAAACTCAAATGATGGTTTACCAATGTAAAAATAATAAGGCCGCAAGTCATACTTAGTGCCAGCCCTCCAATATTGATAAATGCGTACACCTTGTTTTTTACGAGGTTTCTAATGGCGATTTTTAAGTAATTTCGTAACATAATTTTGTGATTTGTTTTGTAGAGTAGAGACGTTTCATGAAACGTCTCTACGTAGGATTATTCCGTTTTCAATGATTTCACAGGGTTCATCATAGCAGCTTTGATTGCCTGATAACTTACTGTAAATAAGGTAATTAGCAACGCACTAACGCCCGAAGCTACAAAAACCCACCAGCTAATTTCCGTTCTGTACGTATATTTTTGTAGCCAATTATTCATAAAATAATAGGAGATGGGTCCGGCTATAAAGCATGAGATAATCACGAGAACTACAAAATCTCTGCTTAACATTTGCCAAAGATTTGAAACCGAAGCACCTAATACTTTGCGAATGCCTATTTCTTTGGTGCGTTGCTCTGCTACGAAACTTGCCAAACCGAAAAGGCCCAAACATGAAATAAAAATGGCCAAAACCGTAAAAAGACTAGCTAACTTGCCAATTCGTTGTTCGGCTTTGAATTTTTGTCCGTATTCTTCACTTGTAAATTTGAACTGAAATGGTGCCGATGGTACTAATTTTCTTTGAATGGCTTCGATCTTTGCCAAAGCTTCGTTTGCCGATAAATTTGGATTGATTTTTATAAGCATTTGCCCAACATCATTCGGATTTCTGACGTACCAATAGAAAGCCATTTTTACTGGTTCATAGGGGGAGTCGGCCACTACGTCCTGCACCACTCCAATTATTTGTCGGCGTTGTTTGGTGTCATCATTGGTTATATATTCGCCAATTGGATTTTTTAGTCCTATGTATTTTGCGGCCGATTCATTGATAATTACGGCGGCGGTATCGGTACTAAATTCGGTCGAATAATCTCTTCCTTGTTTGAGTTTCCACTGGATTGTTTTGCCATAATCTTCGTTTATAAAAGTTACCGAAAACGATGATTCCGATTCAGGATTTTTCCCTTTCCATGTAAAACCTCCCCAATTATGCCAAACAGCGGTTACGGGAGCACTTGAAAATGCTACTTTGTCGGCAATTCCATTTCTCAGAATCTCTTCTTTCATTATCAATTTGTTATTATTGAAATTGGGGTCGTCCATCGGAATTCTTACCAAACTTTCTTTATTATAACCAATCGGGCGATTTTGAGCGTACTGAATTTGTTGATAGACAACGACTGTACCGATGATGAGGATTATCGAAACCGTAAATTGAACCACAACCAGTACTTTACGAGGCAACGAAGCATATTTACCCAATCGGATTGTGCCTTTAAGTACTTTTATAGGCTCGAATGACGACAAGTAAAATGCTGGATAAATGCCTGATAATAAAGACGTTGCCAGCAAGAAAACCAAGCAGATGAACCAAAAATAAAGATTTGTTATTGGCAATTGGATATTCTTATCGGTAAGCTCATTGAATGGTGCAATAGCAAGCAAAACCAAGACAATCGTAATGATAAAAGCTAAAAAAACTACTAAAAACGACTCGCTCAAAAATTGATTGACTAATTGAGATTTTACAGAACCAATGGCTTTGCGGATACCTACCTCTTTGGCTCGTTTTTCGCTTCGAGCGGTGCTTAAATTCATAAAATTGATACACGCCAATAGCAGCACAAACAAGCCTATTATAGCAAAAAGCCACACAAAGGTTATGCGTCCGTCCGAGGGGTATCCATCTTTAAATTCGGAATAGAGATACCAATTTTTCATTGGATTTAAGTACAAGATTGCACTGTATTTAGCGGCAAGTTCTTTAAAGTTGTCGGGGGCGTCTTTGAAATAAAAATTCTTGATTGCAGCATTTGCTTGTTCAACACTTACGTTGTCGGCGGTCTGCACAAAAAGCCTTTGTGAGCTGTTGTTCCAATTGGTTTCATTTGCTTTTATGTCTGGGAAATTAGCCTTTGTGTTTTCAAAATTCCCTATAAATTCTACATCTCCCAAAAACGAATTTCTGGCAATGTCTTCGTAAACTCCTGTAATTGTACAGTTTATCTTATTATTCAGCTTGATTGTTTGCCCAATAGGGTCTTTTTCGGCAAAGAGAGTTTTTGACATTGACTCTGAGATAACAATAGCTTGTGGGTCGTTTAGACTTTCATGGCTACCTTTTATCATTTTTAGCGAAAACATATCAAGCACACCATTATCAAAGAATTGCCCATTTTTTACATAATTGTTCTCACCAATTTTTATGGAATAATCGCCCGCCCATTGCAATAGGATAACGTGCTTGAATAGATGACCATATTTTTCTCGTAGAACCTTGGCCATTGGTTGTGGCATGGTAGTTCCGTAATCGGCTTTTTTTTCTAATGGCTCAATTACGTGGTGATGTACTTGGGCTATGCGGTCATAATTTTGGTAATTACGATTATAACTTACTTCGTCATAAACCCAAAGTCCAATAAGCATAGCCACAGCCATACCTACGGCAAGTCCGCCGATGTTGATGAATGAGTAAACCTTGTTTTTTTGAAGGTTTCTGAATGCGATTTTTAGGTAATTGCGTATCATGATTTTGTGATTTGTTTTGTAGAGTAGAGACGTTTCATGAACCGTCTCTACGTAGGATTATTCCGTTTTCAGACTCTTAATTGGGTTTTTCAAAGCAGCCTTAACCGACTGAAAACCAACCGTTATGACCGCTATGACAATAGCAAAACCTGCTGCTAAGGCAAAAATCCACCAGCCAATATCTATTCGATAAGGAAAGTCGGCCAGCCATTTATCCATGAAATAATAGGCCGCAGGGCTGGCAAGCAAAATGGCAATGCCCACCAAAACCAAAAATTCTTGTGACAACAAATTGACAATGCTCAGCACACTTGCTCCCAACACTTTTCTGATTCCGATTTCTTTTGTGCGTGATTCGACCGTGAAAGTTGCCAAGCCAAAAAGTCCCAAGCAAGCAATGAAAATTGCCCAAAGCGAAGCTATTGTAAATAGCTGTCCGTATTGTTTTTCGCTAACGTATTGCTTATTGAAATTTTCATCGACGAAGAAATATTCAAACGGGTTTCCTGTAAAATATTTTTTATAGAGGTTTTCGAGCGAACTTATTTTTTCCGACATTTTATCAGCCGTTAGCCTTACCGTAACATAAGCACTGCTATTTTGAGGATAAAAAACCATTGGGTCGATGGCTTGCTGGAGACTCGTATGATGATAGTTTTTCACCACTCCCACAATATCAAGGTAGCGTTCGTCCCATTTGATTTTGGTTGTAAGGGCTTCTTCGGGTGTTAGGTGCAGTAGCTCAATGGCACGTTCGTTTACCAAAATCTTTGAATTATCGTTCCATTCAACATTACATTCGGCTGGCGTAAAATTTCGCCCCGATTTGAGTTTTATATCATAGGCCTCCAAAAATTTATCGCCAATGATGGTGAAAGCAAATGCTTTATTTTCATCGCCCATTTTCGATTTTGGCGAAACAATTCCTTCGGTCATGAAATTATACCAACCACTTGGCACACCTCCGCTGGTGCAATAATCTTTCACAAAACTTTGCTGCGAAATTTCATTCAAGAACCCATTTTTACGATTTTTAAATGTGCTATCTATGCCTACATCGGGGCCACGCATCACAAGCAATTGATTGATATTCATGCCCAAATCTTTCTTTTGCATGTAACGTAACTGACTGTAAATCAGGATAGTAAACAAAATCAAGGCTATAGAAACAATAAACTGCGACACCACCAATGATTTACGAAGAAAGATGCCTTTGGTAGTTTTGGCAATTTTGCCTTTGAGGGTTTCAACAGGCTTATAGTTGGATAAAACTAAGGCAGTATATGCCCCCGAACCCAACGAACCAACAAGTAAGAGTACGATGCCGTATATCCAAACATAGCTATTGCTCAATGATTGTAGCGAAAGTTGTTTTCCTATTATTTCGTTGAAAAATGGTTGAAGCAAAACTATGAGCAAGATTGCCACCAAAAATGCCAAAACATTTACCAATGCCGATTCGCCCAAAAACTGCCCAACTAAGTTGCTTTGAGTAGCACCAATGACCTTCCTAACACCTACTTCATTGGCTCTTTTAAGCGAGTTTGCCGTGCTGAGATTGATATAGTTGAACCAAGCAATCAACAAAATTAAAAATGCCACACCTGCCAGCATATATATGTATCTGATATTGCCCGTATGCTGCAATGTATCTGAAAACGATGCAGCCAAATGAGCCTCACTAAATGGCTGGATTCTGAAAACATTGGCATCTTTTTCTTTCTGCAATTCACGGCGTAGGGCTGTAAGTTTTTTCTCAAAAGCCTTATAATCAGCACCTTCTTGTAGCAATATAGTGGCTTCGATAAATTGAGAATCTAAATTATTGAGATTTGCCCAGCCATTTCCATTCAGATTTGCTTCGTTTTTTAAGGTTTCCAACGAAAAAGCTATATCGTAGCTGATGGTAGAGTTTTCGCCCATATCGGCAAAAATACCTTCGATGGTATAAGGTGCTTTTCCGAACTGGTTGTATAGCGAAATGGTCTTACCGATAGGGTTTTCATCACCAAAATATTTCTTACTGTATGTTTCTGAAATAAACGCTACATTGGGTTTATTAAGGCTTTTGGCGTTGCCTGATTTGAGAGGAAAACTAAAAAAATCGAAGAAGTTACCTTCTACATAACCAATTTTTTGTTCTCGAAACGTAATATTTTTAGCTTCATTTTTTACGATTCCTTGCGAAGTCCCTTGTTCGTAGCGGCAAAAATCTTTCACTTCTGGCAAACGCTCTTTGGCTTTTGGCATCCACCCTGGCTCAATCTGAGACCACGAACCGCCACTCGTGTTTTCCATCATGACCCGATACATATTGGATAAGTTGGCATGAAACTGGTTGACGCTTTTTTCTAAACTTACATACTCAAGTATGAGCAAAAATGCAGCAATACCCATTGCCAAACCAGCAATATTGATAAAGCTATAAATCTTGTTTCGGACAAGATTTCGGAAGGCGATTTTGATGTAATTTCGTATCATAATTTCGTGATTTGTTTTGTAGAGACGTTGCCACAATGGAATTGCATGAAACGTCTCTACGTAGGATTATTCTGTTTTCAAAGATTTCACAGGATTCATCAAAGCGGCTTTTATTGCTTGATAACTAACCGTTAATAAAGCGATTACAATGGCCATCAGACCCGATAAAGCAAAAAACCACCATTGGATTTTGATTCGATAGGCGAAATCAGCCAACCAGCTTTCCATAAAATAGTAAGCTATTGGCGATGCTATTATAATAGCAATGAGTACCAGTTTTAAGAAATCCTTTGATAATAAAGCGGTTATACTCAATGCCGATGCTCCCAAGACTTTTCGGATACCGATTTCTTTGATACGCTGAACTGCCATAAACGATGCTAAACCATACAAGCCAAGACAACTAAGAAATATAGCAATAGCCGCAAAAATTTTATATAAAGTTGCTAATTGGTTTTCTTGCTTATAAAAACTGTCTATTTTATCATCCAGAAATCTGTATTCAAAAGCAAAATTGGGCAAAATTTGCTCAAATAATTGTTGAATTGCCGGCAGTGTTCCAGAGATATTCTGAGTAGAGAGTTTTATTGAAACCTGGCGATACATAGTAGTATTGGTCGAAACAAGTATAGGGGCTAAGGTTTGCTTCAATGACCTATTATTGAAGTCTTTTAGTACACCTACAACAGGGCATACTATCAAACCACCCATGATACTTATTTTTTTATTCAGAATATCTTCAGGTTTTTTCAGACCCAAATTTTTTACAAATGATTCGTTTACCAAAAATTCTTTTGTCATACCAGATGGCTGAAGGTTTCTTCCAGCTACTAATGCCAAATTATATGTAGATACGTAGTTATTATCTGCGAATTTGGATATGGCCTCGAATTTTTCTTCTTTTACTGAATTATCAAATCTGAACTTCGTAAACATATTATCTCCGTCTTCCATCGGAGTATTTGAATTTATACTTACTGCTTTTACCCCACTTATTGCCGATAATTTTTGAGTTAAGTAATCCTGATTTACATTGTGGTCGGGGCGAAACGGAACATTGAGAATGGCATCTTTGTCAAATCCTAAAGATTGATTCATCAAGTAATCCATTTGCTGAAGAATAACAAATGTACCAATTATAAGTACCTGTGCAATAATAAATTGAAATACCACTAAACCTTTTCTTAGCGAGATTCCCTGTGATGTATTTACGGTAATTTTACTCTTTAAAGTGCGAACAGGATTGAATCCAGACAAAACAACAGATGGATAAAGACCAGCAAGTACCGTTACGATAACCGTAATGATTAATAGAAAAAATATAATAAATGGATTTGTGATTATGTTGAACGAAAGCGACACCTCAAACAGTTGATTTGTAAATGGTAATGCAAAAATTGTGATAAGGGTTGCCATAAAAACAGCACTTATCACTATTAAGGCGGTTTCGATAATAAACTGAATTTGTAATTGTGTTTTATTGCTTCCTAAAACTTTTCTGACCCCTACTTCTTTTGCACGATTGGCTGCTTGTGCTGTGGCAAGGTTTATAAAATTTACACAAGCAATAGTAAGTATGAATGCCGCAATGAGCCACAATACATTGATGAGTCGGTGGCTTATGGTTTTGTTGCTAAAGTTTCCGATTTGAGCATCATAATGTACCTCATTTATTGGTTGTAGCAAATAGCTGTCTTTGTTGTCAGCTTTTTGTGTATTTAGTGTGAATTTATTGATTTGTTGATTAAAGTATTCAACCGAGCTATTAGCTGGCAATAAAATATAGCATCCAAAATTGGGAGCAGATTGGCTCCAACTTGGTTGTTCAAAGCCATATTGTTTGTCTCCCGTAAAATCTGTTCCGTAGGCAACCACCAGCTTTAGCTGAAAATCTGTGTTGGCAGGAATCGTAGCAAGAACTCCAGAAACACG
Source organism: Euplotes aediculatus (assembly GCA_030463445.1). Lineage (NCBI taxonomy): Eukaryota > Ciliophora > Spirotrichea > Euplotida > Euplotidae > Euplotes > Euplotes aediculatus. The sequence goes on from JAQGFW010010504.1 coordinate 24,563, forward strand.
AAGAGGCGTAGCTGGATACTGAAATAAGGCTGCTCCCATGCTATAATATCCTTTTATTTTGATAGTTTTGCCGACGGCAGTTTTCCAATCACCAAAGTATTTTTCGGCAATCTCTTTTGTAAGTAGCACATTATTAGGCTCTTTTAATGATTGGTAAGAACCCGCCAACAACGGAAATTTGAAAATGTTAAAAAAAGAAGGTGATGTATAGAATACACCGTTTTGTTCTTTAAAATTTTTAGAAACCGCTCCATCATTATCTAATATTTGTAACTCGTCATTGTGACTTGCATAAATAGGGGCTACTTGTTCTATCTCAGGAAAAGCCGTTTTCAAGGCTTTGGGCATTGGAAAAGGTACATTCTTCAATTCCGAAACAATTGCTCCGTTGTCTTGTTTGCGTTCGGTAACTATCCGATAAATACGGTCTTTATTTGTGTGAAAAGTATCATAGCTCGTATGGAATTGTATGATAAAAAATATGAGCATACACACGGCTATGCCAACAGCCAAGCCAGAAATGTTTATGATGGCATAATTTCTATTATGGTTTAAATTTCGCCAAGCGATTTTGAAATAATTACGTATCATAATTTCGTGATTTGTTTTGTAGAGTAGAGACGTTTCATGAAACGTCTCTACGTAGGATTATTCTGTTTTCAAAGATTTCACGGGGTTCATCAATGCCGCTTTTATAGCTTGAAAACTAACGGTCAGCAATGTTACTATTACTGCTCCAATAGCGGCAGCAACGAATATCCACCACGATATTTCTACATGATAATCATACCCATTTAGCCAATTGTTTAAGTAATAATAAGCAATTGGCGATGCTATGAGGCATGATAATAAAACCAAAACAATAAACTCTTTTGATAAAAGTTGCCAAAGATTAGCCACACTTGCTCCGAGTACTTTACGGATTCCGATTTCTTTAGTACGCTGCTCGGCTACAAAACTTGCCATTCCGAACAACCCTAAGCATGAGATAAATATGGCAAGCACCGCAAAATATGATGATAGTTTACCGATACGCTCTTCGGCTTTAAATTTGTTTCCGTATTGTTGGTCAACGAATTCATAATAGAATGGTTCGCCCGACACATATTTTTTCCAGATTGTTTCGACAGTTGTTATAGATTCGCTCGAACTTTTGTTCGGATTTAGCCTCAATACTAAATTATACTGGTCTCTATTGCGTAGGTGATAAAGTGATGGGCGGACTGGATAAAAAGGAGATTCTGCCATAATATCGCTCACCACGCCTATGATTGTAAAAGGTTCGTTATTCCATTTCAAAATCTTTCCTACTGGATTTTTAAAACCTAAGAATTTTACCATAGATTCATTGATGATAAATGCCGCTGAATCGGTTGCAAATTCTCTCGAAAAATCTCGCCCTTGCTTGACTTTCCAGCCTACTGTCTTGCCCCATTCGGCTGTTACACGGCTATTCGGAAAATCTACGGCAAGGCTGGGGTCTTTTCCTTCCCAATCAAAACCTCCGTTGGTGTTCCAGACACCTGTGAGCGGACTATTTGATGCGGCTATTTCTTCTACTGCACCCGACGCTTTAAGCTCACTTCTGAATGCTTCGTAGTGGTCTTGAATCTCTTTTTTCATGCCAATATTTACAAGTCCGTTTAGTTGATAGCCGAGGGGGCGACCTTTGGCGTGCTGGATTTGCTGATAGACAATAATAGTACCGATGATTAGCACCACCGAAACAGTAAACTGAATCACAACTAAGGCTTTGCGTGGGATAGCCGCCCATTTGCCAACTCTAAAAGTACCTTTTAGTACTTTGAGTGGCTCGAACGAAGAAAGGTAAAAAGCGGGGTAGCTTCCTGCCAAAAGACCCGTAATACCTATAAATATTAAGCTAATGAGCCAAAATAGACTATTTGTCCAGGGTAAAATGATTTTTTTATCAGCAACCTCGTTGAATGCAGGAAGAAATATAAATACCAATAACAGAGAAAAAATAAATGCGAAGAACACTACAAGGTATGATTCAGAAAAAAACTGATTTACTAACTGCGACCTCACAGAACCCACCGCCTTGCGGATACCAACCTCTTTAGCTCTTTTTTCGCTTCTTGCAGTGGCAAGATTCATGAAGTTAATACACGCCAAAATCAAGACAAAAGCTCCAATTATGCCAAACATCCAAACATACTTGATTTGTCCGCCAATATTTATTCCATTTTTAAACTCACTATAAAGCTGCCACTTGCTCATAGGGTGTAAGAAGGCTTCCCACTCATACTTAGCAGATTCTTTATCTACATTGTCGAGTTTGACTGTTTTAATTCTCTTTGAAGCATCAGCCATCGAAACTTTATCAGCAACTTGCACAAAAGTTTGACTGAAATTGCTTCCCCACGGGTCTTCCATATTCTTAGCCCAAGGATTATCAATCAGCCAAAGAGACCAGGGCATGATTACTTTTATCTCCTGAAAAGATGTGTTGTACGGTAAATCTTCATAAACTCCCGTAACTTTTAAATCATATTTACGATTGATTTTCAATATTTTATCCATTGGGTCTTTGTCACCGAAAAGGCTCTGTGCAACCGACTCCGACAGCATTATCGAATAAGGTTCTTTTAAGCCAGCATGAGTGCCTTTTTTCATTTTCAAACTCAGCATAGCTGGAGCATCGGGTTCAAAATATATACCTCCTTTTGACACGTGGTTGTCGCCCAATGTAATGAGTGGGGTATTCTGCCATGATGCCTGCACAACATACTTAAAATTACTCCCGTATTTTTCACGGATTTCGGGTGCCATGAGAGCAGGGTTCGAGGTTTGTGTTTTTATTTCACCGTTGTAATTGGCATTTTGCATTACTTGGGCTATTTTTTCATAATTAGCGTGGTACTTATCAAAACTCAATTCATCATAAATCCAAAGCCCAATTAGCATAGCAACAGCCATGCCTACTGCCAGCCCACCGATATTTATGAAACTGTACATTTTGTTTTTGAGGAGATTTCTCCAAGCGATTTTTAAGTAATTGCGTATCATAATTTCAATTTTTGGAATTTCAATCAAATTGTTTTCATTTTTCCTTGAATCTTACTCCGCCTTCAGGGTTCTTGCTGGGTTGGTTTGAGCGGCTTTCCATGAAAAATACCCCACTGCATATATAGCAACACCCATTACAATGAATAAAAGAAAAAACATGGGGAAATAACCTATTCCGTTGTTGAATACAAGATAAGTGTTCATGTAAAATGCAACTGTTATTCCAATAGGAATGGCAATTACGCTGGCTATGGCAAGTAATTTAACAAAGTCTGCCGACATCAATTTGATTACTTCCACTACGCTTGCACCCATTACTTTTCTAATGCCAATCTCTTTGGTTCGTTTTTCTAAACTATATATAAGAATGCCTATTAACCCCAAAATGGCTATTACAAAAATAACGACACCTTCCATGCTAAAAAACTTCATGTCTTCAAAAGGATAATAGCGTTCGTACATGTCTGTATCTAACCAAGATGCGTTCATTTCAAGATAGGGGTTATGTTTCTTCCACAGACTCTCTATTGTAGATTCGAATGTTTTTCTATCATCTAAAGTGCTTGTTTTTAGACACATAACTTTAAACATTGAAGGCTGATACTGAAAAACCACAGGTTCAATTTTACTTTCATAATCATAATGGCAAAAATTGGCAACAACCCCTATAATTGTTACCGAAAGTGTATCATTCAGCATGATAAGTTTTCCGATTGCTTCTTGCTCCGAACCAAGTTTGAGGCTTTCTACTGCCTTTTGATTGACCACAACCATGGGAGATGGAGTGTCTGAATCGCTTTCTATTAGATTTTCCCCTGCCACAATTTTCAGACCCATGTTTTCGATAAAGTTATGGTCGGTAGCATAATAAAATGCAGGTTTTGAAGCCTCATTTTTGATGTTTTTTATACCTGAATAGGTAGGTTTATTGCCAAAATTAAGTGAGGTATATCCTACCTTTTGCACTTCTTTAATCATACTTATATCATTGGCTAATAATTTATTTTTGCTTTGTTTAAGGTTGATATTTAGTATATGCTCACGTTGATAGTTTAGATTATCATTTGCCATATAATTTATTTGATGAAAAGATTGACCAATAAAAAATATATAGACCAATGCTATCGTAAACTGAATAATAATTAATGTTTTCCGAAAGCCTATTTTCCCAAAACTTGCAGGCAAAACATTGCCTTTCAAGACTTTTACAGGCTGGTATGAAGATAAAATAAGACTTGGTGATGCTCCTGCAATAAGACCCAGAATCAAATTAAAGACAAAAAATAAAAGAATTAGATAAGCGAAGTGGTCAATGTCCCAAGTGAGCCAAGAAACATGAATTTGGCTTTTAATTAACCATAAAAATACCAAACCAATACCGAGTGCCAAGTAAGAAACCAATACCGATTCGGTCAAAAATTGAAGGACAAGTTGAGGTTTTGTGGCACCCATTACTTTTCTTACACCTACCTCACGGCTTCGGTTCATAGAGCGAGCAAGCGTAAGATTAATATAGTTTAAGGCTGCCAAAGCAATCAAAATTAACTGAAAAGCAAAATTTATGTATATACTTCTACTATCTTGAATATAAGGGTCGTTTTCTAGTATTTCTTCCGATGGTGAAATTTCGGCTAAGTATTGTGCTTTGAAATGAAGGCTTTTATTTGCCGTCACTCCAATTAATTTATTGACTTCTGCTGAGATTTTTGATAATTGTTTATTAAGGTTTATGGAGGTTTGGTTCTTTGATGTTTTTATAAATGTATGTGCATTGAGTGCCGACCAGTCGCTTGTATTATTGTTAATAGCCAAATAGCTGGCCATTGAAACCATCACATCGGTTTTAAATTGCGTTTTTTGGCTATTAAAGGGTTTCAAAATTCCAACAATTTTAAAACCTCCATACTTTGGGTGTTCAAGAATATTACCGATAGGATTGGCATCTTTGAAGAACCACTGGGCAGTTTCATGGGTTAGCACAATAGTATTTATCTCAACAGGATAGCTTCCTTTTTCTAATGGGAAATTAAATATTTGAAAAAAAGACCTATCGGCAAAAATGGCATCAATATTTTTTGTTTTTAGCCCACTACTCAAAATCCATTTAAAATCTCTTACAATGGTTGCCGAATTATCTATACCACCCAAATTTTCTTTGAGATTCTGAGCCAATAAGAATGGACTTGAAGCCCATTTTGTTATTTCTCCAGTTTTAAGTTTTTCATCTGTAATTATTCTAACTATTTGTTTGTCGTCTTGGTGGAAATTATCGAATTCATAATAACTTACAATCTGAATTAACCCCATTAAGGCAGAAGGAATAGCAAGGCTTAACCCTAAAATATTAATAAGGGAAAAGAGTTTATGTTTTAGGAGATTCCTCCAAGCGATTTTGAAATAGTTACGTATCATAATTGGTATGGGTTTAACGCTGTCAGGGTTCAAAACCCTGACAGCGTTGTTTGTTTATTACATTTTCAAAGATTTCACAGGATTCATCAAAGCGGCTTGGATTGCTTGGTAACTTACTGTTAGTAAAGCAATTACAATCGCAGCAAATCCTGACAAAGCAAATATCCACCAAGAAATATCAGTTCTGAAAGTATATTTTTGCAGCCAATTATTCATAAAATAATAAGCAATTGGAGCAGCGATTAAGCAAGAGATTATCACCAAAACCACAAAGTCTTTTGAGAGCATTTGCCAAAGATTTGCCACAGAAGCACCCAACACTTTTCGGATTCCGATTTCTTTGGTGCGTTGCTCGGCTATGAAACTTGCTAAACCGAAAAGGCCCAAACATGAAATGAAGATTGCAAGAATGGAGAAAATCAAAGCCAATTTGCCGATTCGTTGCTCATCGCCATATTTTTTTGCATATTCTTCACTGACAAATTGAAATTCAAAGGGGTATTCGGGGTTGTACTTTTTAAAAATCCCTTCAACTTCTGCCAATGCTTGCTCGGTTGGTTTCGATGCCTTCAACCTGATATTTATTGTATTGATATTTCCACGGTCATAATAAACAAAAAGTGGGTCAATGGTTTTGAATGGCGAATCAATAATCAAATCATCCATTACTCCTATTACTGTATTTTCTTGTTTACCTTGACGAAAGACCGTACCGATTGGGTTTTTTAAACCTAATATTTTAACCGCAGACTTGTTGATAATCACAGCTGATGAATCGGAGGGCATACCACTAAAATCTTTTCCTTCAATCATTTTTACACCCATTGTTTTCGTAAAATCTACATCAACTGCCATCATGTTTACTAAAAAATCGGCATTTGCAGGCTTGCCTTTCCAGTCAGGGGCGGGGCTTGTCCACCAGATTTCGGTAATTGGCGAAAAACTCCTATTAATGTTCTCTACAGTATTTGTTTTGATTAATTCATCTTTCAAAGCCACATAATTTTTCTGAATTTCCCTTGACGATTCTACCATTATCAACTTATCTTGCTTGTACCCCATCTCTCTATCTTTAATATGACTGATTTGTCGGTAAACGATGATGGTAGCCGAAATCATAATTATCGAAATCGCAAACTGACTTACAACCAACACTTTACGTGGCAATGTGGCATTTTTACCCATTCGGAATGTACCTTTCAAAACTTTGATTGGTGCAAATGAAGATAGATAAAGCGAAGGATAACTTCCAGCTACGATGCCTGTAACTAAAATAATAACCAATGCCGCTAACCAAAAATAAGGATTTGTAAAATCTAACGTGATTGTTTTTTCAACTAATTGGTTGAATTTTGGCAATAAAAGCAGCACCGAAAGGACAGAAACCGCAAAAGA
>JAQGFW010010547.1:0-24557 GCA_030463445.1 Euplotes aediculatus
TTTCCATTCCGGATGCCATTTTTGGAGCAAGCGTGGAAGTGCCTACAATTGATGGAAGGGCAAAAATCAAGATTCCCGCAGGTACACAGAGCGGAAAAATATTCCGGTTGAAAGGAAAAGGATTTCCTGCAGTCAACAGTTATGAAAAAGGGGATCAGCTCATCCATGTGAATGTATGGACACCCCAAAACCTGACGAGTGAAGAAAAAGCAATCATGGAAAAATTGCAGCACGCAGACAATTTCCAACCGAAGCCCGATAAAAACGAGCGAAGTTTCTTCGACAAAGTAAGAGAGATCTTCTCCTGATAAAAAAAGCCGCAGCCAATAGCTGCGGCTTTTTTGTTATATTTCTGTAGGATTTACTAAGATTTCCAACCTTTAAAAGGTACCACATGACGGAATCAGGCTTTATCGACCTGGAGCGGTCAATTATGCAGCGACTTGAAAAAGGGCTGGATAAACGATTGACCTATCACAACCTGCAACATACCCGTGATGTAATGAAACAGGCTGTACGGATTGCCGGCGAGGAAGGGATCCGGAATGAAAATCAACTCTTATTACTTCGGATCGCTGCATTGTACCATGATATTGGTTTTCTGGATACCTATAAAGGGCATGAGTTAAGATCCTGCGAAATGATGCTCGCTGACCTTGATAACGGAAGTCTGGATTCGTCAGAACTGGAATCGATCAGAGGAATGATCATGGCCACCAGAATTCCGCAATCACCCGGCAATATCCTGGAAGATATCATTTGTGATGCAGATCTTGATTACCTGGGAAGAGAAGACTTCCCTCCTATCAGCCAGGGATTGATGAAAGAATTTATTGCCTATTCCATCATTCAGACAGAAACTGAGTGGGATCCGATACAGATCGCCTTTTTTGAGAAACACCGGTATTTTACCGGCAGCTCTCAAAAAAACCGTCAGCCCGGAAAACAACGTCACCTGGAAATGCTGAAACTGCGTCAGCAAAACCAACACCTAAATAATGACGGGAAATGAGCAGTAACCGATTCTGGTTGAATTTGCTGAATATACAGAAGCAGGAATGGCCAATCGTCAAACAACTGTTCTGGTTACAATTTTTTCAGGGTGCCGGCATCTCCTTTTTCTTTACTGCAGAATTTGCCAGGTTCCTGGAAAAATTTCCTGTTCATGAATTACCCTGGGTAATGGTATTATCGGCGGGACTGCTATGGTTAACCGGCTTTGTCTATACTGTGCTGGAACATCATATACCATTCAAAAAATTTAATGAAGGCATTATTCTTTTTATGGCCGGCACCATGTTACTGGTTCGGATAGGCAGCACCGTTATAGCAGATAACTGGTTGTATTATCTGAGTTTAGCCTGGTTTTATGTACTGTACCTGCTGAACAACCTGGAGTTCTGGGGAATTGCCTCAAGGTTGTTTAATATCAGGCAAAGCAAACGCCTGTTTGGGGTAGTCAGTTCGGGGGATATTCCAGCCAAATTTATTGGATATACACTGGCGCTGGTATTTGTTCCGTATACCGGAACACTAAACCTGCTTTTTTTAGGAGTGATCAGCATGTTATTATCCATTCCATTCTACCGGAAAATTACGGAAACACTTCACGTAGCAGAAGAACACCATTCATCCGGCATATCAATTCATCATAGTCATCATCCGATCCGGAACTTATATCAAACATTCATCAATACCGCCATCATTCGCAGAATTGCCATCATCTCGCTGCTAGCTTCGGCCTGTATCATTCTGATAAACTATGGTTTCTATGCGAAGATCAAGGAATCCTACCAGAATGATGTGGAACTTGCCCGATTCATTGCATTATTTATGGCTGGTTTAAGAGTAGCCGCCATGATCACCAAAACCATCTTTACCAGCAGGCTCACCACAACGCTGGGTGTTCAGAAATCCTTGTTCATTACGCCCCTCTTAGTAATAGGCCTGATATCAGTTATTATAGGACTCTCATTTGTTAGCCCGGATAAGCGATTTATATTTTTCGTATTCGGTGCGTCTTCCATTGCAATAGATGTATTGCGAACTGCTATCAACTCACCGGTGCTGTTAACTATCATGCAGCCATTGCCCATTCATGAAAGAATGAGGGCACACAATATCATCAAAGGCATCATGGATCCCTTTGCCACATTATTCTGCGGGATAATTTTATTGGTATTATTTCAGCTGCAGCAAACAATTGACCTCCTGACAATTTGCATCCTGCTACTTTTATTGGCTGGCGCCTGGCTTGCAGGAATCGTTTACGTAAACCGGGAATACCTGAACATGCTGGTCAACACCATTTCGAGCAGGTATTTCAGCCAGGAAGAATTTTCACTCAATGATACCGTAACACTACAGAAGATCCGGGAGAAAATACATTCCGGAACAGAGCAGGAAGTGATTAGCGTACTATCGATGGTGGCCAGTAAGCAGAATCCTATTTCACTGGAATTGCTTGGATTGTTTCTTGAACATCCTTCCCAGCAGGTAAAAACGGAAGCCATACAATTGATCAGCAGAAAAGACCTGGCCGCGCTCGAACCACTATTGCAGGCGCTTACAGAACAGAAGCATCCCGATACCCTAAGGAAAGAAGCCATATTTGCTGTTTGTAAATTAACAGCATCCTCCAAAATCACCACTTCATTTCATGAATCAAACAATCCTGATTTTAAGTCGGCAGCACTTTGCGGTATGCTGTCAAATAAAAACAGGGCTATTCGATTTTCTGCAGAAGAGCGGCTTGCTGTATTATTGCGGTCCGCTTCCATAGAAGAAAAATTATATGGGCTATCCATCTTGCAGGATGCCGCCGAAGAATATGATCATCCCCTGTTGTCGGTATTTCTGCAAATGGAAAAGTCTCCCAAATTAGTAGAAGAGAGTATACAGGCCATCGGGAAAGCTGCTTCTATGGAAAGCCTTCAGGCATGTATGCAACTATTCCCGCACTATACCAAACAGGTAAAAGCGGCTTTGTTAAGAGCGGGTCACCAGGCGATCAGGCCAATTGAACAGTATATAAAAACACAACACCCTGCCGACCAGCAACTGACGGAGCTGATTCAGTTACTGGGACAGATTGGCGGAGAAGAGGCAAAAAAATTCCTAGGCAGTCTGATAAAAGAAAAAAATGCACACCACCCAGCACTGATCAAAGCATTGTACAGAAGTAAATACAAAGCAACACAGACCACCCGACAGGAATTGGAAGAGCTGATTCGTGCATATACATTTTATGCAACAGAATTATTATTTATGCAACGCAGTTTGCAGGAAAAAAACAGACCCGGTGATTTATTATCCGGAGCCATACAAATCGAATTGAATGAGATCCGTGAGCTTTTGCTTTGTTTATTTGGTATACTGTATAACCGTGAAAATATTCAGAAATCCAGAAATGCTCTCCTTGCAAACAAAAAAGAAACAATCGGCAATGCGATGGAAATTATTGAAGTAACGGTAAAAAAAGATCTCGGAAAATATTTCTGTGTATTATTTGAGAATTCCAGCATTGAAGAAAGATGCAATGCCATGAGAGCGATTTATCGGGAACAGGAATTCAGTAAGATTGATAGTATCATGGAAAGGATATTATCTGAAAAACCAATAGACTATCAAAACTGGACAAAAGCCTGCACACTTTATATTTCGCGGAAATATGGAATTTCAATTGATCCGATATACAGCAGCAAGTTCCTGCAGGCAGAAAATATACTGCTAAAAGAAACAGCCCAATTTGCGATCGCATAAAACTGAATTATGAGTCAAAACACAGGTGACCGGTTACTTTTGATTGAAAAAGTTTTATTACTGAAATCGTTGCCTATTTTCCGCGATACACCGGAAAATATCCTGGCTGATCTTGCGCCCCTAATGGTGGAAGAAGAGTATGAGCAGGGAACAACCATTTTCAGTGAAGGGGAAATCGGAGATTGTATGTTTATCATTAACCGGGGAGTAATCAGTATACATAAAGGCGCCATCAGTTTAGCCGAATTAGGAGATAAAGAGGTTTTCGGAGAATTATCCCTCCTGGATGCAGAAACGAGGTCGGCCAGTGCAACCTGTCAAACGGACTGTACACTGTTCCGGATCAATCAGGAACCCTTTTATGAATTAATTGATTCCAGGCCTGAAATCGCGCGGGGCTTTATCAAGATTTTGTGTAAACGATTGAGGGCACAAAATGAAAGATCCGTCCAAAGCACAAAATAATCATGGACAATGGGTATTTTTCCCCTTGGGAAACCCCTTTAAATGCTGTAACTTTCCTATCACTGCAATCTTCCCCTTGTTAACCAGCGTGAATCCTGTCTCCTGCCATTGATCAAACGTACCCCTAACAGTACCACAACCCCATCACCCGGAATTGAACAGGTAGTGTCATACTGCCGGTTTGGTTCCTAAACGTTTGACCATGAGAAAGAAGGACATTCGTCTGCACAGACGATTGCAGGTATTGCTTGCAATTACTCTGACACTGTTTCAATTACCCGCCAATTCCCAAACCAAACTCACTGATTATCTGCTGTTTAGTGGAAGTCTAAATTGTAGTAGTTGTGGAATTGAGATCGGTTCTGCCAATCAGATCAAGTCCGGCAGAATTGGTGGTTTTGGGGTAGTACGATCTACGGGATCTGCTACCATAAACGCCTCCATCCACACAAACACCTTTATTCAACTAACCAATAGCAATGCGGTTACAGGAAATTTAACCGCTGCCAATAAAACCGGAAACAGCACCGCTATCAGCCTGGGCTCAAATGCGCAGGTTATTGGCAATCTGGATGCCGATGGCAATATCAATATTGGAGGTGGCAGCATTCGCGGTACAATTACCCATGCCCCCGGTACCAGTTATTCGGGACCAACACCTTCGAATGGCGTTGTAAGGCAACAGGTTCCTGACCTTCCGGTATTGCCGTTTTTGCCTGCACCTGTTGAAGGATTAACGCCAGCTGGCGGAACCATTACAGGAAACAGTAATCTTTCTCCTGGCACCTACGGCGCTATAGAATTGAGTGGAAACAGAACCATAACCTTTAGCAGACCAGGAACTTATACCCTGAAACACATCCGAAATTCAGGAAATTTCAACAGGTTTATTTTTGACTTTGGAACCAATACAAGTGGAGTCTTCAAATTATTGATACAGGGTGATGTAGATCTGGGAAAACTTGCCGTGGAATTAAAAGGGAGCGGATCTGCAGCCCGTATTTATGCAGAAGCACAGGGTAACGGGGCGAGTTCCAAAGACAAACAAACTGCCTGGACACAAAGCAATGGAAGTACAGGAAGTATGGTATCGCAATGGTTTGGAACAATCTATGTTCCAAATGGGAATGTGATGATCGGATCCGGATCCAGTATCTCAAAAATTACGGGAGCAATCTGGTCAGGCAGAAAAATCACGATAGGCAGCAGTGTTGAATTAAATCATGTGGCATTTGAAGCCTGTTCCGAACCACCCGTTGCGGATGCAGGTTCCAATACCACCCTGTCCTGCGCAGGCAGTCCAACTGCTACACTTACAGCAAGAACACAAACGCCCAATGCCCAGTTTACATGGAAGAATGCCGGGGGAACCATTTTGGGAACAAATTCCAGCCTCACAGTTTCAGCAACCGGAGTTTATATGCTTACAGTTACAGATCCTGTAACAGGATGCAGCAGTACAGATGATGTGCTGGTGGAAGACAATTCAGATGTATGTCCTTTGTATCAGCCTCCTGTTACCGGAAAAGTGGAGGATCTGATAGGATCGGAATTGGACTTTTTGTCTAAAAACCCAGGCGGGGGTACCAATACCCAGGATTTATTCCTGATTCAAAATGAGGGCGTTTTTGTTGAGATCATTGTATATGCAGGCAAACGCGCGTATGTGCTCGATTTGCTGACGCAGGCCGGCTCTCCATATGGACTTGACAACCTGATATCCAATGGCAGTAATGAATATATCATAACTGGCCGGATTCCTATCAGCAATCTTCAGAAACTAAACAGCTTCAATGAGGATAACAGAAGAAGTCCGGATGAAAAACTGATCAACTTCTGCCGACCGGTTTATCCGCCAGTTACTGATTTTGGGCAAACCTCCAGCCAGGGTGATTCCTCTATAGCAACCAACCAGGTAAGAGCTGCCTATCAGTTGGCAGGAGCAGGTGTAAAAATCGGGGTGTTGTCAGACAGCTATAACACAACAGGAGCAACGCCACTGAATCCACCAGACGGAGGACCGGCGCGAACAGATGTTCAGAATGGTGATTTGCCAGGACCAGAAAACACCAATTTTCAGACACCGGTGGAAATAGTAAAAGAATTTCCTTACGGAAGAAGATCAGATGAAGGAAGAGCCATGCTGCAGATCATTCACGATCTGGCGCCTGCAGCCAGCCTGGCTTTCAGAACCGGATTTATCAGTCCGGGTGATTTTGCGCAAGGCATTCTCGAACTACAGTCCATTGCTCAGTGTGACATCATGGTAGATGATATCACCTTCATTACAGAACCTTTCTTCAAAGACGGAAAAGTGGCGCAAGCAGTGGACCAGGTAACAGCAGCAGGCGTAAGTTATTTTTCTGCAGCGGGGAACTATGGGAATAAGTCCTACCAACGGGCATTCAGACCAACTGCGGCACCTGCCGGTATAATTGGTGATGCACATGATTTCAGTGGATCAGGTGATATCTTCCAGCGAATCAAGCTGGTTCCAGGAACTTATACAATTGTACTCCAGTGGCAGGATGATGTGTATTCCATCGGGCCGGAAGCAACAGGAACACAGCATGATTTCGATATCTACCTAACGAATGACAATGGTTCTACGCTGTTTGGTTTCAACCGCAATAATATTGGTGGAGATCCCATTGAAGTAATGCCATTTTATACAGAGGCGAATACCTTTACCAATATTTTGATAGTCAAAGCCGGCAGTGCTCCCAATGCAGGCAATACGCCAGTCAATTTGAAATATATCATTTTCAGAGGAGAAGCAACCATAGAAGAGTTCCAGGAAGGAAGCAGTACCATTGTTGGGCAGGCCAATGCAGCAGGGGCTATGACAGTAGCTGCGGTTCGATATACCAAACCAACGAATGGAGCAATAGCCGGACAAATAAGCACAGAAGTGTTTTCTTCCCTGGGAGGTACACCAGTAAATGGAATCGTTCGCGCAAAGCCTGACTTTAGCGCTCCAAACGGTGTAAATACTACTGTTCCCCTGGGAACAAATGATTTTGACAGTGATGGTTTTATCAACTTTTTTGGAACATCTGCGGCAGCACCACACGCTGCTGCTGCTGCTGCTTTGATATTGGAAGCAAGTAAGAAATTTGTTAGTCCGACTGCCTTATCTCCTGCTTCATTAAAACAATTAATGCGCTCTTCTGCATTGGATATTGAGACGGCCGGAGCAGATGCAAAATCGGGTGCCGGATTAGTACAGCCTCTTGCAGCCATAGGCAGTTTTGCGGCGCCAGTACCATTGTTGGAAAAGATTGAATTCAGCCAGGAAGCAGGCGCACCAGTTCCAACAGATCCTGATTTTGAATTCACGATTACCGGTTCTTATTTCAGACCAACCAGCCAGGTGCTCATCCGCTCGGAGGCAATTGATGCTACTCAATATAGCATCGTGAACAGCTCTACTATTGTTGTTAAACCAGGTGCCATAGTGGGAAATCCGAAAGTGCAGGTATATACACCTCCGATTTCAGCAACAGGTACGGATGGTGGAAGTTCTGAAGCTGTTCCATTGTTATCCATTGAAAAGAAAACGATCACAATAGAAATAGTAGATACAACCAAAAAATTCGGCGAGCCGGTACCCATTGATAAATTCCGTGCCATTATATCAATTGATGGAACACCAATTGAACAATTAGGTATAACTGCCGCATCTATCGGATTGGACAACCTGCAATTCACTACAAATGCGACCCAGTTTTCACCTATCAATTCACCTTATTTTATACGAGCGAAAATGGAAGAGCTTAATCTGGAAGATCCTGGAGATCTGGCATTGACAGAGCTATACACGTATCCGCCTACAAGTGAAGATGGAACCTTTATCGCACCAGGTACTCCGGATGGAACATTGCGTGTAACGAAGCTGCCAGTCAAAATCGAAGTACAGGATAAAACTCTTGAGTATGGACAGAAAATTGCAGATTTCGGTTATACGTATTCGTTGATTGAAGGAACACATGTAATTCCTGCAGATCAGCAACAGGCAGTAATTAATTCGTTGAAAACGACTCACGAGCAATACCTGGTAAATGATGCCAGTGCGTTGCTGGATGGCAGTCAGTTGACAACGGATGAATTGGCCGGACTGGAAGATTTGGGCTTCCTGGTTAGTTTGCGGGGCATTGTAAGTCTGCGCGGCATTGTGAGTTTACGAGGCATTGTTAGCGGGGTGCCACAATACGAAACAACCAAGGTACTGGATCTTGCTCCTGGCTCACTAACCCAATATCTTGGAGGAGATCCGTCCATCACCATGGAATCGGCAGAAGGTATAGCCAACCTGCGTGGCATTGTAAGTTTAAGGGGAATTGTAAGTCTGAGAGGAATCGTTAGTTTAAGAGGCATTGTAAGCACCTTAACCAATGCTTCTGCGATTGTTTCTAATGAAGGTTCCGGAGAGGGAAATAAAAACAATATCGCAGTGATTATTGATGAAACTGATATTGAAGAAGCAGAAGGCGTATTGGAAGAATATAGATCCATCGCGCTAATAACCGGATTAACAGCAGGAACGCATAAGATTATTCCTGCAGCCCTGTTGTCGGAAAATTATGAAGTGGTGTATGAACCGGCTAACCTTACCATCAACAAATCGAAACTAACAATTGGAGTTTCTGACAAAACCTATCCATATGGTACCGTGGACAATAATTACGATACAACTGTACAATGGTTGCAATTCGACGATCAATTGTCTGAAGTACTGTCGGGAGAACTTGGTTTTGCTATATTGGATCAAAATCAACAACCGGTAACGGGCCTTGTACCTGGAGGTACCTTCTTCGTAATTCCATCTGGCATTGTTTTAACAGAGCCCAGCAATTACGAACTCGAATATGTGCCTGGAAAACTGACAGTAACGGCATTAACAGTGCGTGTGGATCCGGACAGCATCATCCTGAATCAGGGCGCACCTGTACCAACATACACGTACCAGTTCCGCGGACTCAGTGCGACGGATCTGCAAAATCTGCAAAACCTGGTGGTGCAGGAACCTGTATTTGGAAGTTCGTATACTTCCGGAGGAACTCCGGGTATATATAAGATTGAAGTTCAATCACCCATGGTATTATCTGCACCTTCCAGTTTTGTTGTCATCTATGAGAAAGATTCTCTTTATGTAAATCCATTCAGCAATTCCACTAAAAAGATAAAACCTATCTTAAAATGTGTTGAACAATTGAGAACGCCTATCAATGGCTTTAGCTACAAAGCAAATTTCGCATATGAAAATGCCAATGCCGCCGCCATTTACATTCCAATAGGAGCAGATAATTCAATCGTTGCAAGCGGGGCTTATTCCGGCCAGCAGCCTGAACTCTTCCTGCCTGGAGGTGGAACCTTTGAAATACTGTTCGATGGCAACAAGCTCACCTGGATCGTTTATAGTTTTGAAGTGAATCAAAAAGCTTCAGCGACCAGTGAAGCCAGTTCTACTTCATCAAAATGTAATGGAAAGGGCAAGTCAGGTGTTAATACGGAATCAGGACTTTCACTACAGGATGATTCAATCATTTTTTCAGACAGGGTTTATCCAAATCCATCCAGTCAGTATTTGACGGTTGAATTGAATACGACAGAAAAGATTGGTCCGGGTCAGTTCAGGATTTTCCATTTATCAGGCCAGCAACAAGTGCTTCCGGAACCTCAGCGGCAGTATGGAAATAAATGGCAACTAAATATTCAGCAATTACCGGCCGGTCAGTACATATTGAATGTCCAGTTGAAAAATACGAGAAAAATATTCCGCTTTACCAAACAATAAAATCATTGAAAGAAATTCAATTGCATGAGAGTACACTTTAGTTTTCTGCTGCTGCCACTTCTGTTTATTTATATACGAACAGAAGGGCAGCAGCCTACTATTGACAGCATAAAAAAATCTCTTTCGCTTCAAAAAACCGATTCAGCAAGAGTAGAGTCTTTACTGAATATCAGCAGAGAGTTCATGAGCAACTCAGCCGACTCCTCTTTTCAATATGCCAGCCAGGCTGCTCAACTCTCACGGCAATCCGGTTACAGGAATGGTGCAGCAATAGCAGTTAAAACACTCGGCAATATACGTTATGTACAGGGGAACTATGTGGAAGCCATTCAGTACTGGGAAGAATCCCAATTGCTCTATGACAGTATTGGTGATATGACGGGTGTATCAACTGTACTGAGCAATATCGGTGTGGTGTATTATAATCAGGGAGACAAAATAAAAGCACTTGATTATTATCTGAAATCACTGAAAGTAGCAGAAGAAAACAAGTTGAAGTTGCGGGAAGCCATTGCATTGAATAATCTGGGAACTGTGTACCACGACAATCCGGAAACCCACGACAAAGCACTGGATTATTTTATGAAAGCGCTGCCCATGTTGCTGGAATTGGGTGATATGGATGCCTATGGTACAACAGCTACTAACCTGGGTGAAATCTATACTGCACGGAACGATGAAAAAACCGCAATGCTTTATTTTGATAAAGCATTGAAAGCATTTACAGATAGCATCAGCATGTCTTACACCCTCAATAAAATGGGCAATCTCTATTTTCAGAAAAAGGAACTTGATAAAGCTATTCAATATCACCTGCAGGCTTATAATATGACCCTGAAGCTGGATGCCAAACTCGAAATGTCGGAATCTTTATTAGGCCTGGCAGATGCTTATCGCGAACAGGGTTTTTATCCAACCGCTATCTCTTCCTATCAGCAGGCTGAAATTTTTGCAAGGGAAACCAATTCATTCAACCAGCTGGAGAAAATATACGACGGACTGGCAAAAACCTATGAGCGGAAAAAAGACTATACGAATGCATTGAAATTCCAGAACCTGTATTCAAGCATAAAGGATTCAATCTATAACACTTCTGCAGACCAGCGCCTCTCCCGGCTGATCTTCAATTTTGAAATTGAGAAAAAAGAAAATGAAATCGATTTATTAACCCGGGATCAGCAATTGAAAGAGCTTGAAATCAACCGGCAGAAATTAGCTAAAAATGCTTCCCTGCTTGGGTTGCTGTTTATTATAGCCATTGCGGTAATGCTTTACCGGAACTATCGGATGAAGGCCAAAACCAATGCCATCCTGGATAAAAAGAATGAAGAAATTGAAAAGCTGCTCCTGAATATTCTGCCGGCAGAAGTAGCCAATGAATTAAAAACAGAAGGCGTAGCTACTCCTAAATATTTTGAACAGGTATCAGTTTTGTTTACCGATTTCAAAAGCTTTACCAAAATGGCGGATGTTCTTTCGCCGCAGGAGTTGCTTGCGGAACTCAATGAATGTTTTATGGCCTTTGATGATATCATTACTAAATATCAGCTGGAGAAAATAAAAACCATTGGTGATTCTTATATGTGTGCCGGAGGTATTCCCAGACCGGATCCCGATCATGTCAAAAAAATTGTAGCAGCGGCTTTTGAGATTATTCAATATATGGAAAGCTGGAACAAGCAACGGGCAAAGAAGAATCTGGCACCCTGGGAACTTCGGGTAGGCATTCATGTTGGTCCGGTTGTGGCAGGTGTTGTGGGTAAAACAAAATACGCTTATGATATCTGGGGCAGTACCGTAAATATTGCCAGCAGAATGGAAAGTAATGGTGAACCCGGGCAGGTTAATGTATCCGAAAACATATATGAACTAATCAAAAATGAGTATCCCTGTACTTACAGGGGAAAAATTACAGCAAAAAATATTGGAGAAATTGATATGTATTTTGTTCAGCCAGCAACTCACCAAAACAAATTGGGCTTGAGCTTGGAAGCCTTCCCTTTATAGTAAATCTTTTTGGCTTTCTCTACCAGAGTTATCAGTTCCTGTTGCACCAGGTCTTCCTGATTGGAAATCGGGTTGAGAATGGTCAGCACATCCTGCAGGTTGGCAGGTTTTACAAATTTTGATTCTTTGAGAACAGAGCCAAACAACGTAATGCCAGCTGCCATCCGGTAAGTTTGAGGAAGACTTTGAAATGATTTTATACGACTGTCATTTATTTCACCTGTGATCTTACGGCTAAGACTGTCATTGGGATGCTTATAACTTAATTCATACCTGGCCAGTGCTGCCGTTGAATCAAATTTTTCCGTAGGTGTCAGTTCAAAAATAGCCATCAGCGTATGGCCAGAGCCTACCTCTCCCCCTTCCAGCAAACCATCTCCCTCACCTGATAAAGCACTGAATTTATTATCAAATCCAATCAGGCGATAGTGCTTTACATTGGTGGGCAAAAAACTTACATGTAAGAGTGCATCATCCGCCACCGAATACATGGTTTGTGTAAGTTCCTTAACGAGCACTTTTTCGGCTTCTTTTTCATTGTCCAGGTAGGCAAAATTTCCATTGCCCTTTTTTGCCAGCACTTCGAGTTTGGAATCTTTGTAATTACCCATGCCTACTCCCAAACAGGTCAGGTAAATCCCTTTCTGCCGCTGTTGCACGATCATGTGCTCCAGGGCTTCTTCAGAAGTTTGGCCCACGTTAAAATCGCCATCAGTAGCCAGCACTACCCGGTTGTTTCCATTGGGAATAAAGGTTTTTTCAGCCAGTTTGTAGGCTGCCAGTATGCCAGATTCACCCGCAGTGGAACCTCCCGGGGAGAGTTCGTCAATAGATTTGTTAATCTTCTCCTTTTCGGCGCCGGAAATGGGTTGCAGCCAAACGCCAACGGTACCTCCATATACTACAATGGAAATGGTATCGATCGGACGAAGGTTGTTCACCATCAGCTTGAAAGCAGTTTTCAGTAGCGGAAGACGGTTGGGCATATCCATCGACCCCGATACATCAATCAGGAAAACCAGGTTGCTTGGTGGCACCTGCGTCAGATCCAGTTTGCGGGCGCTCACTTTCACATAAAACAATTGATTGGCAGGTTTCCAGGGACATTCAGAAAGATTTGTTTTGATAGAAAAATCCTGTTCGCCGGCAGGCTGCTCATAGTCAAGTGCGAAATAATTAAGCATCTCCTCAATTCTGACAGCATCCGGTGGAACCGTACTGCCCATATTTAAAAACCGGCGGATATTGCTGTAAGAAGCTTTATCTGTATTCACAGCGAAATCGATGGTTGGAAACTTCGCCGCTTCCATATAATCATTTTCCCGAAGGCTGCTATAAGTTTCTCCTCCAACAGAAAACCTGGCCAGTTCCGCAGGTTTGATATCCCGCGCGAGGGACATCAATCTTTTCTCTGCCTGGGAAGCTTTTTTGAACAGCAGCGGTAAAACCAGGGTATTTTCTTTGTTGCTCTTCAGGGGAAAAGTGCAGACCTTGTATCCATCCAGGCTCAGGGTTACGGAATCTTCCGCCTTTGCCGAGGTAATGCCAAACCCACCGGTGGCTCCGCTGTAGAAAAGGTAGCCGGTAGAATGCATAGTCATCTTTACATTCGAAAGTGGCTTCTGGGTTTCATCCCTTATTTCACCTCGAAAATAAAACTGGGCATTTGCGTACGATCCTGCCAGCACAAGGAATAATATGGCAACTACAGTTTTCAGGACGGCGGGAATTTCAACTCGAAATTATAATTTATTAGGTTTTAGGGGTACCGCCAGGTTGATTTAACCTAATGGTTCTCCTTTAACTGGTAAATCTCCGGAATATTGCGTCCGAGTCCATCATAATCCAGTCCATAGCCCAAAACGAACTTATCCGGGATACTGAAACCCAGGTATTTAATGGGTACCGGAAACCGTGTTGCTTCCGGTTTGTGCAATAAAACAGCCAACTCCAGGGAAGCCGGTTGCTGGTGTTGCAGCTGGGGCAGAAATTCATGTAAGGTTTTACCGGTATCCACAATATCCTCCAGAATGATGACATGCCTGTCATGAATGTCGGTATCGAGCCCGATCGCGGTAATTACCTGTCCGGTTGATTTGGTGCCTTTATAGGAAGCGAGTTTTATAAAGCAGATTTCCGCATCAATCCGGATGGCTTTGAACAAATCCGAAGAGAACATGAATGAGCCATTAAGAATGGCGATGAAAAGGGGTTTTTTGCCTTCATAATCACGGTTGATTTCAGCAGCCAGGCGCTGTACCTGTCCATTGATTTCTTCAGCCGTCAGATAGGGCTCAAACTGTTTATCCTTAACCTGTAGAACAGACATATCAATTGGTGTATAAAAGTAATTTTTGTCCGGGTCTGAGACCTGTTCCATTCAGCCGGTTCCACTCCTTCACCTGTTCTATGCTCACCCCGTATTTTTTGCTGATACCATAAAGGGTTTCTTTTTCCCGTACGATATGCTGAACAGGTTTGGTGGTATAGGCAGCCTGCTGCACCAGGGGTGCCTGCTGAGAAGCCGTATACGCTGTTTCCGTACGTTGCAGGGGGCGCTTGTTTCCAGCCAGCAGCGGTTGTTTGGGCGATTTTTCTTTCAGGTACAAACGTTCCCCCGGAGCAGGTTCCATATCAGGTTGCAGGTGATTCAGCTCCAACAGGGAACCAAAGCGGATGCCTTCTGCCTGGGCGATATCATAGAGGGTTTCATTTCCTCCAACGATATGAAACACCCCGGCTCCGGTTTTCCGTTTACGTTGTAAAAAAAGCAGCTGATCATTTTCCAGCAATTCCCCTTCTCCTGGTGTTATGTCGTTGAAATCAAGTAACCGCGACAACGAAATACGGTGTTCATCAGCCAGTGCCAGCAGGCTGGTTCCTGCTTTCGCATGTATTACCCGGGTTTGATTGATTTCAAATACACCGGTGGGATAATTAGTAACTACAGGTGGAACCGCGATTTCAATAACGTCTTCCTGTGGCGGACGAATACCCACCAGTAACTCGCCGGATGGAGCTTTCTTCCCCAAAGCAATCAGGGTATAATCCTGCAGGTTATAGGTTTCTATCAGTTTAATCAGGATCTGTGAATACTTTATGTTGGTTGCGTAACCTGCCTTTTTAAGGCCATAAGCCCAGGCTTCATAATCGGTAGGATCAAGCCGGAATAAAAAACCATAGCGTTGGTTGGATTTCAAAAAATCGGAATGATCGCGATAGGAATCAGCGGCTGTTCCATAACTGCGAAAACATTCTCCGGCCGCATCATCATCATGATATACTTTTTCACCGGTCCAGCTTGATTTGCACTTGATCCCGAAATGGTTGTTCGACCTGTTCACGAGGTCACTTTGTCCGGCCATAGTTTCATGGATTCCCTGTGCCAGCTTGATTGATGCAGGTACGCCGGTGCGGAGCATTTCATCCACAGCCAGCTGCCGGTATTCCTGGATATAAGCCAGCACGGTCTGATTTTGCTGCGCAGTGGCAAGACTGACGAATGCGATGAACAAAATCAATAGGATTGGACGCTTCATGTTCTTAGTTTTTCCGGATTAACAGAAGTCCGTCGCGAAGGGTAACCAGGCTGGTTTCCACTCTCGAATCGGACTTCACATGTTCATTAAATGCATGTATGGCTTTCGCATTTTTTCCATGGATTACAGGCTCCAGCACCTGTCCATGGAATAATACATTGTCTGCTATAATCAATCCACCTTTTCTGAGCCTTGGTACTACCAGTTCATAATAGTCAATATAGCCTGTTTTATCGGCATCAATAAAAACCAGGTCCCAGGTAAAAGGCAATTGTGGAATTATGGTGGCTGCCGCACCTACCATCAGGTGAATCTGATTGGCATAGGCAGAACGATCAAAATAAGCTTTTGCGGTTGCCGCATCTTCTTCTCTTATTTCAATGGTATGTAGGCTACCGGTCGGAGCCAGTCCTTCAGCCAGGCAAAGCGCGCTGTATCCGGTAAAGGTTCCGATTTCAAGGATCGCCTGTGGTTGCAGTAAGCGGCTCATCATTGACAGAAAGCGCCCCTGTAACCGGCCACTCAGCATATGGGCATGAGGGTGATTTGCCTGAGTATACGCATTAATTTCTTTCAGCAAAGAGGATTCCTCTGAGCTGAAGCGCTCTGCATACTCATTTATCGGCTGTTCAATCAATTCCTCCAAGTGGACAATTTGTGCAAAAATAGGCCCAAATTCTTAGAAATTCGGCTGAAGCGGGTGTTTACTATAGAAATGTAATACCTGTTCCGCTACTTCATCCGCAGTATCCACCACTTTTAACAAATCCAGGTCTTCCGGAGAGATATACCCTTCCTTCAACATGGTTGATTCCAGCCAGTTCATGAGTCCGCCCCAATAGGCACTATCCACCAGGATCAGGGGAACCTGCAGCATTTTACCGGTCTGAATAAGGGTGCCCACTTCAAAGAATTCATCCATGGTACCAAATCCGCCGGGCATCATGACAAAGCCCTGGGAATATTTGGTAAACATGGTTTTACGAACAAAGAAATATTCAAAATTCAGGTTGGCATCCCGGTCTATGTACGGGTTGGCATGCTGTTCAAAAGGCAGTTCGATATTGAGTCCGACTGATTTGCCTCCGCCCAGTTGAGCGCCTTTATTGGCGGCTTCCATAATACCCGGACCACCGCCTGAGATAATCCCGAAACCTTCATCTGCCAGTCGCCTGGCCACATCTACCGTTAGTTCATAAGCGGGATGGCCGGGTTCTGTTCTTGCTGAGCCAAATATAGAAATACAGGGACCGAGTTTGGCCAGGGCTTCAAAGCCGTCTACAAACTCAGCCATAATTTTAAAGATCTGCCAGCTCGACTGAGCTTTTGATTCACTCCAGCGCCGCTGTTTCGTCATACGGATAGTATCGTTCATCGTCTACCATTTTAAGGTTAGGAGACAACAATGCCACCCATTTAAATCGATGGATGGCATCGTAGGTTTACTTAGTTAAAACGTAGATTTTCCTGCTTTAGTTTATGCCAGTGCAGGTTTTTTGGAGATCATTAACAGGCCCAGGAAGGTAATCAGGCCGTTGATTAACAGCAGTTCGATGCCAATCTGATAACCTCCCAGCAATTGATCGGCATAAAGACTGATCAGATAGCTAATCGCCGGAGAAAGCAGACAGATAATGGTAACCAGCATGCTGTCGGCGAATTTTCGGTTGGTAAGAATACCAAAAGAGAACAACCCGAGCAGCGGCCCGTAGGTGTAGCCGGCCAGGTCCAGAATAACGCCTATGATGGATTTATTATCAATCAGTTTAAAGATCAGGATGCAGACCATAAAGATCACCGTAAAACTCAGGTGAACGGTCATGCGTATGCGCTTTTGATCCTTTTCGGACAGTGAAGGATTTCTCTTTATTCCGAGCATATCAATACAGAAAGAAGACGTGAGAGCAGTAAGTGCGCCATCTGCACTGGGGAATAAAGCAGAAATCAGTGCAATAATGAATATTACGGCGGTAATTGGTGGAAGGTAGCTAAGTGCTACTGTTGGGAAGAGATCATCGCCGGCTACATCCAGGCCTTTTTGCGCTGCGAAAATATAGAGCAATCCGCCCAGCAGGAGGAACAGGAAATTCACAAACACAATGATGATACTGAAGGACATGATATTCTTCTGCGAATCTTTCAGTGTCTTAACGGAGATATTTTTCTGCATCATCTCCTGGTCGAGACCGGTCATGGCAATAGTAATGAATGCCCCACCAAGGATCTGCTTCAGGAAAAAGCCCTTGCTGTTGACATCGAAATTGAAAATATTGGTATACCCTTTCGCCGATAAGGCAGACATGGTTTCGCTGAAATTAAGTCCCAGGTTATTCATGATATAGATAACACAAACAACCAGGCCAAGCAACATGAAACTGGTTTGCAGGGTATCTGTATACACAATTGTTTTTACGCCTCCTTCAAAGGTGTATAACAGAATCATAAGCAGGATAATAAGGGAAGTAACGACAAAGGGGATACCCAGATCATCGAGAATAAAAAGTTGCAGTACATTGATAACCAGGTAAAGCCGGGCGGTTGCACCGATAGTTCTGGAGATAATGAAAAATAAGGCACCGGTTTTATAGGCGGTGAAACCGAAACGTTGCTGCAGGTAATTGTAAATAGAAGTAAGGTTCATTTTATAGTAAATCGGAAGCAACACATAGGCGATAACTATATATCCCAGCAGGTAACCAATCACCACCTGCATATAACTGAAGGCATTGGTAGCCACAGTACCTGGTACGGAAACAAAAGTCACTCCGCTCAGTGAAGTGCCAATCATGCCAAAAGCCACCAGCATCCAATTGGAATTTTTATTTCCAATAAAAAAACTTTCATTGTTGGAATTTCGGGAAGTGATATAGGCAACAACCAGTAGAACGGCGAAATATGCGATCACAAAAGTGAAGAGCAAAGTAGAGGACATGCGCTAAAGATTTAATAAAATTGCCACAATGTAAATAGGAATACGCTTACTTTGACAGAATTAACTATGAATATAAAAGCAATTGCTGTTTTTTGCGGATCGCAGACAGGCAATAACCCGATATTCGCCAAACACACAGCAGAACTGGGCAAACTGCTCGCTATGCTGCAGATAAAACTGGTGTATGGAGGAGGGAAAAAAGGATTGATGGGCGTAATTGCCGATTCCGTACTGGAGCATGGCGGAGAGGTAATGGGGGTGATTCCGAAGGTTTTAACGGAATGGGAACAACAGCATACCGGAATTACGGAACTGGCAGTGGTTCCTGATATGCATACCCGCAAGCGGATGATGTATGAGATGAGTGATGCTGCAATCATATTACCCGGCGGCTTTGGCACCATGGACGAGTTTTTTGAAATGCTCACCTGGAACCAGCTAAAAATTCACGACAAAAAAATATACTTATTGAATTCTGGAGGATATTACCAGCACCTGATCCTGTTCATGCGGCAGGCAGTAAAAGAGCAGTTTTTGTATGAGCCGTTTGAAGAACGGATCATAGTATGTGATAACCCGGTAGAGTTGTTCAATAAAATACAATAGTTATCAGAATCCGGCATTAAAACCGATAGTCATGAAAATATTTTTCCCGTAAGGAGTGCTTGGGTTGGGATAAAAATCGCTTTTATTCAGCAGATCATATTGGGCCATAATGATAAAACCACCAGCCCGTCCGGCTGGCAGATAAGCCCCGGCACCAGCGAGCAAAGAAGGAAGAATCTTGCCATTGAGCGAAGATTTAACTTCCTGGGGCGTATAATCAATCCGGCTACCCCAGATATAATTCATTTCCGGCTGCAACTGAATAAAACCCTGCTGGATTGGATAAAACCTTCCAAAAAGATTCATTCCTGCCACACCATAGCGATCCTTGTATAAAGTGGTTCCACCGGAACGATATTTCTGCTGCGAAAACTGCCCATTTATACCAATACCGGCGGCAAAAAAATCATTGAACCGGTAGCCCAGTTGCGGAGAAATATTGATAAATGTAAAGTTGCCGAAACTGAGGCCAAAATTTCCGCCTACAAACAACCGGCTTCTGTCAAATTTTTTAGGTGCTTCTTCTTCCTTTTCATCCTGCGCCAAAACACTTAATGAAAACAGGCAAACAGTGGTCAGCAGCAATAATAGTCTTTTCTTCATGCCACAAATTTACTCTAAAAAGTCGGACAGAGTGATTGTCTCAGATTTCCCTGTCCCTCACTGTAAAAACCATGTTTCATCAATGAAAATTCGATGGCTCCGCGTGAATTGTTGTATTGAGAAAGAGAAGAGGTAGTTACATCGTAGGTGAAACTCATCCGGAAATTTTTCCATTGAAAGCCGATCAGGGGAATCAGAGACTCACCTACCCGGTAATACATGCCACCGATCACCTGTGTTTCGCCATCTCCGCTCAAATTGTAATTCGCACTTAATCCACCCACCAGTTCTGAAGCAGTTGCCTGGTTGGTATAATAGGCCATCGGACTTACAATAACCTGCTCATTCAGTTTTACACTGGCATTGACAAAACCGATATAACGCGGGGATAATCTGTTATCGAAACCGGTTTCTGCAAAAAATGTTTCCCTGGGGCGATTGATATGGTGAACCGAAAAACCTCCGTTTATATAAACATCGGTGGAAGGGAAATAAGCATAGTTGAGTCCCACCTGCACATCTGCATAACCGATGCTGGTTGAATTGAATGCCACATTGGTAGGAATGCCGGCATCAAAAAAACCGGTAGCCTGATTGAACTGATCCGGAAATTTCAGGCGGGTTGGATCAATCCGTTTATTTGCCCAGCCTACATTAAATCCAGCTGATAATAAACTGGATAAACCGAGCATCTGATGATAGGCCAGTGATCCATAAACCTTGGTGGAAGTCAGGTTGCCGCTACCAGCCACATCGCGCAGGATTACTCCGCCCACACCCAGCCATCCACTTTCAATACGATCCCGGAAAATCTGTGCATCTCCGAAAATACTGATAGTTTTATAAGGGACATCCATGACGCTGATCCATTGGCTCCGGTAATTGGCACCAATCCGAAAATCCGCATCCGGAATAAATCCGGTATTGGCCGGGTTGGTGGTAAGAGGAGAATTAAACCATTGAGAAAATCGCAGGTCCTGTGCAAAACCCGATGATGTTGTCAGCATTGCCAGCAGGCAGCTGAATCCGAAGCGCCACAAATACAATCCACGTTTCATCTTTCTACTCTTTTTGTGTTAACGGATCAGGGTTATATCGCCCTTTTTAGTGGTTCTTGTTCCATCCGTAAATTCCACGTCCAAAACATAGGCATACACATCCATTGGTTGAACAACCCCGTTGAATCGACCATCCCAACCCAATTTTGTACTGTTGGTTTCAAATACTTTTTGTCCCAGGCGATTGAAGATCATCATACGCATTCTTCCAATTCCGAATCCTCTGACAGAAATGATATTGTTAGGTGCCTGTCCCAGTGGCGTAAAGGCATTAGGAACATCTACCCTTGGGGAGATCAGTGCTTCCACTGGCGCGCATACGGTATCAGCACAACCAGACTGATTCACGGCAACCAGGCAGGCTTCGAATTGTCCAGTAGTGTTGTACTGATGGTCTATTGGCAGACGGGACCCGGTGTTGAGCGTTTCACCATCTCCAAAACTCCAGAGGAATGCGATGGCATCTGCTGAAGAATTGTTAATGAAGTTGGTTGGCGTATTTTCTATCGGCGTAACCGGACTATGTGTAAATGCTGCAGTAGGTGCTCCCTGAACCAGTACTGTACGGGTAGTCTGGTCCGTTATATTACAGGTATTGGGGTCAGTGACGGTAAGGGTTACCAGATAAGTTCCGGGACTCGCGAAAATCTTGACCGGTGTTTTATCAGTGGAAGTGGTACCATCTCCAAAATCCCAGAGATAGGTTTGTCCGGCTATACTGGTATTCTGTATTTCAGCAGTATAAGGAGCACATCCGTTTGGTAATTCAAAGCGTGCCACTACCAATGGTGCAAGGTTATATTCCCTGGTCAATGGATCACCTACGTTGCAGTACATGGTATCCCGCACCGTTAAAGTGATTCTATATGTACCGGCCGCCTGATAATTATGGGTAACCGGACCAGGACCAGCTATGAGGCGGGTACCATCACCAAAGTCCCATAAAAAACTGGTATCTGAAAACGGTTTACCAGGTGGTGGTGTAGACAGGTTATCAAACCGGAAAGAGAGGGATTCACAGGGGTCCAGTTTCACTGCATTGAAATCAAGCAGGGCTTCATCGGCGCGAACCCGCATCGTGATAAAGGAAGTATCGCGGATATTACAACTGTTAGAATCCACAGCAATCAGGCGAACCTGAAAATCACCAATTCGGGTATAGGTATGTTGCACATCAAAATTGGTAGTAATCAGATCGGGAGTACCATCTCCAAAATTCCATTCATAGCTCTGCGCATTCCGGACCGTATCTCTTAAACTAACGGTAAGGGGAACACAACCTGAGGTATCAAAATTTCCTCCGATGGCAGCTGTTACACCTGCACCTACACCAGCAAAATTGAAAGCGATTTTAAGCGCAGCCAGATTACATTCTGCACCACTTCTTGATCCGTCGGCACCAGAAACCCTGCTAGGACAGCACCAGGCTCCCGGAGTAACCGGAAAGATAGGCCGGGTTTCACCGGGACCTCCACTATAACAGTTGGCGCACATGGCCTGATAAATAACACCTTCCTGATCAAAACGGCTGGTGCCGCCATCTACATGTTCGGTATAATCTCCATTCTGACCAAAGAAACTGCCATAGAGCAATTCTGTTGCGTCTTTCTTGATTACGATAAAATAAAAATCATTATTATCTGTGGTTCGTTTAATAGCATCATTGGTTACCGGCATTCCACGTGTACCAACCATGTCAAAATTCTGCAGATTGGTTCCACCCCATCCGGATACATACACATTCTGACACCTGTCAACCAGGAAGGCAACCGGCGAAATATTAGGCGAAACGGAATTGGTTCCATAGGTGGTGGTATACTGCCACCCGGACAGGTCGGGCATGAGTTTCCCGATAAACTGTTTTGCACCATCCGTCCCATACGCAGCATTCACCCGGGGCCAGGTACCGTAAGTAATGCCCATAACATAGGGATCGCCATCCCGGTCAAAATCAATACCGAGTATGGCATCCCGCTGGTTCGTTCCGATATAGGTGGATTTTCTGTGAATGGATCCATCATTGGAAAAAATTGCAATAAAACCATCTGGTTGGGTTCCGGAAAAAGCAGGCCGAATCGTGCTGGTTTTATCCCCCGGAAAATCATCACTTAGTGTGGCACCGCAAATCCAGATATCCTGGGTATTTGGGTGAATATCGAGCACAAATCCTGCATCAAAAGCTTTGCCACCCAGATAAGTGGAAAGCAACATCGAAGAAAGATTGGAATTCAATTTAATCAGCACGGCATCCTGTCCACCGCCAAAGGTTTTATACGGCGCATTGGCGGTTGTAAAAAAATCATCGGACCGGGTGCAGGAAGCCAGGTATATATTACCAGCTCTGTCAAGATTCACTTCACTGCGTGCATCATCTCCATAAAAATTCATAAGCAGGCGGGTAGGTCCATCCCTGCTTTCCGAAGTATTGACACCATCCGATCCGGTTCCGCCGATCCTGACAGATCCAACCAGTCCGGTTCCTGACGCGTTTAACTTAGTAAGTACAATATCAAAACCACCCTGCTCACCATAGGATTGCAAGGAAGGATAATCGGTTGAATTGGTTCTGCCGGCAATTACCAGCTCACCCTGCCCGTCAACAATCAGGCTATGTGGCTGTTCAAGAGAACTACCACCGATATAGGTAGCATACACCCGTTGTGTTCCGGTGGGATCAAACTTCATAATTCCCATATCAAACTGACCACCTCCAAAGCTTGTTTGATAGGCACCCGGTGAAATGGGGAAACCTGGCTCAAAAACAATACCTCCGCTATACAGGCTGCCATCCGGACCATAGGTAGCTGTAAAGCCCCAATTGTCTGCCGTACTGCCCGTAAATGTGGCAAAGATCAACGTAGGGTCTATGATCAGTGGAACTGACTTATCGTAACTGTCTACCTGAAAATATACCTTGTTTCCACGAATGGCATAACCCGAAGGAATTTCTGTTCTGCCTTTTGAACCTGACTGATAGGTATAAGGAGGCAATTCCCGAACTTCTCCTACACTGGTTTTGATAACCAGTTCACCCTTGCTTAAGGAAAGTTTATCAACCCCATCGTATTTCATTACGATACGTGCAGGATTCCCACCCGGATGAACAATAAATTCATACTTGAGAAATCCCTCGTCTGTATAATACCGGAGATCAATATTCGGATATACATCCTTGTAAGTAACGGTACTGTATACACGACAATTGGATCCGAACCGGGAAGGATCATTCCCCAAAAAATAAGAGACGACACCGGGAGCTGCTTTGTCGGGAATCACTGTTGGATTTGAATTCATTCCTTCCAGTTCCATACGATAGGCGTGAGCCCGCACCATTTGATTGGACGCATCCGCACCGGCTTCTGAAGGTATAGCTACAGCTGCTTTGGACGCTGTTGCTTTATTTCCTTTTCCGCCGCCTGAAGATCCGGAAGATTTTTCGGGATGCCCGTGCTTCACCAGTTTATTTAAATCATCCGGGTGATGCTGAACTACTGTAAATCCTTTCTGCTGTAAAAAAAATGCACCTGTACCCAGCATGCCCCGGAAGGTTACAGAAGAATCCCATTGCCCTTTGTTTTCAACAAACTCGAGGCCAGGGGTATTCTTTTGCGAGAAAGCGGCAAAAGAACATAGGGTCAAGATGAGTATTTGGATTATGCGTATCAAAGTCTATTGAATTTACATCAAATTATCGGTAATTCCTGTCAGTAGATTTACGATATTCTACTCCATGCCAGTTTTCCTTTCTGTGCCTGAAGGTAGAATTTTAACGCGCTGTTTTCTTCCCG
>JAQGFW010010566.1:0-14228 GCA_030463445.1 Euplotes aediculatus
CCACGTTGTAGGAATGTTTATAAACAAGAAACCGACTTTTTGCGTGGCTATGCAATCGGTATCGGTGGAGGACGAGGATTGGGTGCAAATCGAGATGGTGTTGGTGAAGACTTGAAAAATTCGCTTTTGAATCCAAAGTACGGCAATTGGAATATCAGTGCTTGGATGATGGGAGAATGTGTACCAATCGAACAGAATCATGTGAGATTATCAACCGATAAAAAAGACAAATACGGAATCCCGCAAATCATTCTTTCGGCAAAATGGACCGAAAATGACGATAAAATGGTCAAAGATTTCAATGAGCAAATTACCGAAATGTTTACGCTGGCGGGTTTCAAAAATGTCAGAGCGGTTGATACGCATTCAAATCCTGGTGCAGATATTCACGAAATGGGCGGAGTCAGAATGGGGAAAGACCCAAAAACTTCGTTGTTGAATGAATGGAATCAACTACAACATTGTAAAAATGTCTTTGTAACCGATGGTGCTTGTATGACCTCAACTGGTACTCAAAATCCTTCATTGACCTATATGGCATTGACAGCCCGAGCGGCAAATCATGCTATCGAAGAATTAAAAAAGAAAAATCTTTAATGAAATTCAACCATAAACCTTTGTATTCTATGAAAAAATTCAGTTTAATTCTAATCATTTCAATCCTTTCGTTTTCGGTATTTGCCCAAAAAAAAGGTTCGCCGCTCTACAAAGCAAAATTTGGAGTACAGGCTTATACATTCCGAAATAGTTTTCCAAAAGACGCTTTGGCAACCCTCGACACCATCAAAGCAATGGGTTTTACCGAAATCGAAGGAGGTAATCCCAAAGGTTTGACTCCACAAGAATTTAGAGCCGAATGTGATAAAAGAGGTATTTCGATTCCATCAACTGGTGGAGGCTATGAGCAATTGGTCAAAAACCCAATGGAAACTATCGAAAAAGCTAAAATCTATGGTTCAAAATACGTAATGTGTGCTTGGATTCCGCATCAAAGAGGCAATTTCACAATCGAAAACGCTAAAAAAGCAGTCGAAGATTTCAATGCAATCGGTAAAGTAATGAAAGAGAATGGTTTAATTTTCTGTTACCACGACCATGGATATGAATTTCAAAAATACGGCGATGGAACATTGATGGATTACATTATTCAGAATACAAATCCTGAATATGTATCTTTTGAAATGGATGTTTTATGGACGATTCATGGTGGCGGAAATCCTGTTGAGTTATTAAAAAAATACGGTAATCGCTGGAAATTGATGCACGTAAAAGACCTTAAAAAAGGCATCGTTGGCGATTTGACAGGTGGAACTCCAGCCGAGAACGATGTTCCGCTCGGTCAAGGGCAAGCTGATTGGGTTAATATCCTAAAAGAAGCAAATAAGATTGGAATGAAACACTTTTTTATTGAAGATGAAAGCAATCAGGAGTTCGTCCAGATTCCGCAAAGTATTGCTTTTCTTAAAAGTTTGAAGTATTAATCAATATATAACGCTGTCAGGGATTTTTAACTCTGACAGCGTTAAATCCTACAACTACATAAAATTTAAATTTACTAAAAAATATGCTAAAAAAAATTGCTACAATTTTCATTGTAATCGTTAGTCTCAACGCCCGTGCCGACGATGGGTATCGTCTTTGGCTCAAATACGATTTACTCAAAAATCAAACTAAAGTCGCTGAATACAAGCGTTTTAGTGGATTTATCAAATCAGAATTCGATGAAACACCCATCATCAAAACTGCTCAAAAAGAAATAAAAATTGGTTTAGTAGGTTTAGTTGGAGCTAAGATTTCATCAATTTCAAAATCAAAAGGTGGAATAATCTTCAAAAAAGACAATCAGGTACCCAAAGACGGATTTAAGATTCAATCAAACGCTGGAAATATCGTCATTTCTTCTCAAAATGATAAAGGTATTTTATATGGTTCGTTTGAATTATTAAGACAAATTCAGCAAGAAAATCCGATTGCAAATATCAATCTTTCGAGCAGTCCCAAAATTCATTTAAGGATGTTGAATCATTGGGATAATGTCTTGGGAACTATCGAACGTGGTTATGCAGGTGCTTCGCTTTGGAAATGGTACGAATTACCCGAAAATATTGACCCACGTTATATTGATTATGCACGTGCAAATGCTTCGATTGGGATAAATGCGGTGGTTTTGAATAACGTAAACGCCAGTGCGAGATTTCTAACTAAAGAATATTTGGCAAAAGTAAAGGCATTGGCAGATGCGTTTAGACCTTACGGAATTCAAGTTTTTTTATCTATCAATTTTGCATCGCCCAAAATCTTAGGAAAACTCAAAAACTCTGACCCGCTCGAACCAGCAGTTCGTGATTGGTGGAATGAGAAAACGAGAGAAGTTTACAGTTTTATACCCGATTTTGGTGGATACTTGGTCAAAGCCAATTCAGAGGGCGAACCTGGCCCTCAAGAATTCGGTAGAACTCACGCCGATGGGGCTAACATGCTTGCCGAAGCTCTCAGACCGCACAATGGTTTGGTTATTTGGCGTGCATTTGTTTATAGTCCAAATCCCAAAGGCGATAGATTCAAAGAGGCATCGAACGAGTTTTTACCATTGGATGGACAATTCAGCAAAAACGTTGTTGTTCAAGTCAAAAATGGTCCAATTGATTTTCAGCCACGAGAGCCGTTTCATCCGCTTTTTGGTGCAATGCCAAAAACGCCATTGGCGATGGAGTTTCAGATTACGCAAGAGTACTTAGGCTTTTCTACAAATTTGGTCTATTTGGCCACACTTTTTAAAGAATGCTTAGAATCAGACACTTACGTCAATGGCAAAGGCTCAACCGTCGCAAAAATTGTTGATGGTTCGGTTCATAACTACCCAATCTCAGTGATTGCAGGAGTGGCAAATACTGGTTCTGATAGAAACTGGACAGGTCATTTAATGTCGCAAGCCAACTGGTATGCTTATGGTCGATTGGCTTGGAATCATGAATTTAGTGCCGAGCAAATCGCTGATGAATGGATAAAAATGACTTTGACAAAGAACCAAAACTCAGTCAAAACAATCAAAGATGTAATGATGCGTTCGAGAGAAGTTTATGTAGATTTTACGACTCCGCTCGGTTTGATTCACATAATGGGGCAAGGAATCCATTTTGGTCCCGAACCATGGCTCGAACGTAGTGCAAGACCAGACTGGACTTCGATTTATTACCACCGAGCCGATTCAATTGGCTTAGGTTTTGACCGTACCGAAAAAGGAAGTAACGCTTTAGGATTATATACAAAAGAGGTTCAGAATCAATGGAACAACCCCGAAACCTGCGATTTAAAATACCTTCTTTGGTATCACCATGTTGCTTGGAATAAAAAACTAAGTACCGGAAGAACCTTGTGGGACGAACTCTGTACTCGCTATTATACAGGTGTTGAAGAAGTAGCAAAAATGCAAAAAGAATGGGATTCGGTCAAAAATACCGTTGATTCTGAAATCTACGAAGACGTTAAAGGCAGATTGGCTGCCCAGCACCGAGAAGCTCTCAATTGGAGAGATGCTTGTGTACTTTATTTTCAAACCTATTCCAAAATGCCGATTCCGACTCCATTCAAAAAGCCCGAAAGAACATTAGATGAAATGAAAGAAATCGTAAGAATTTACCAATTGAGATAATCCCAAATACCGAAAAAATAATTTATAAAACATGAATTTAGAATTAAATTATCCGAATATTTTCTCATTAAAAAGCAAAATCGCCTTAATTACAGGCGGTGGGAGTGGTATTGGCTACGACATTGCTCAGTGTATGCAAATGGCAGGTGCAACTGTAATTATCACTGGTCGTAGAGAATATGCTTTGCAAGAGGCTGTCCAAAATTTAGGAGACAATGTCCATTATATTGTCAATGATGTAACAGATTTAGCAAATCTCGAAGGTTTGGTTGAGCAAGTAGAATCAACCTACGGGCCGATTGATATTTTGGTAAATAATGCAGGAATAAACATGAAAAAACCAGCCATTGAGGTAACAGACGAGGATTTCGATAGAATTGTTCATACAAATCTCAACTCTGTTTTTGCTCTCACACGAGCTTGCGGAAAAAGAATGCTCGAACGTAAAAGTGGTTCGATAATCATGATTTCATCGATGGCAGCCTATTATGGCATCGACCGTGTGGTGGCTTATGCAGCATCAAAATCGGGTGTTGAAGGAATGGTGAAAGTCTTGGCATCTGAGTTTTCAAAACACAATGTTAGGGTCAATGCCATTGCTCCGGGTTTTATCGAAACCAATATGATGAAAACCGCAATGAGTAGCGACCCCGACCGTATGAATAAAGCACTTGGACGAACACCGATGGCTAAATTTGGTAAACCAAAAGATATTGGCTGGGCAGCAGTATTTTTGGCATCAGAAGCCGCAGGATACATCACTGGGGCATCTTTGCCAGTTGATGGAGGTAACTCAATCGGATTTTAATTTTAGTTTAGAATGAAAAAAATATTCATAATTGTAATACTTCTTGTTTCAAATCTCAATGGTTTTTCTCAAATAAAACTCCCAAAACTTATCAGCGATGGTATGGTTTTGCAGCGAGATAAACCTATCAAGATTTGGGGATGGGCATCGCCAAAAGAAAAAATCAATCTAAATTTTAACAACAAAAACTATAATACAATAACTTCTGCCGAAGGAAAATGGGAGATAACACTCCCTGCACAAACTGCTGGTGGGCCTTTTGAATTTAAACTCAAAGGTAAAAATGAAGTTACGGTCAAAGATGTTTTGTTTGGTGATGTTTGGCTTTGTTCGGGGCAGTCAAATATGACGATTCCGATGGAGAGGGTAAAAGAAAAATATCCAGATGAAATCACAAATGCCAATTATCCTCAAATCCGACACTATTTTGTTGCTACTTTGACAAATTTACAGAAACCCCAAGACGATTTTCCGAATGGTAGCTGGAAAGAAGCCACCCCGAGCAATGTCATGCAGTTTTCGGCAATTGCCTATTTTTTTGCAAAAGAAATTTACGAAAAATATAAAATTCCAATCGGATTAATCAATTCAAGTGTTGGCGGAACTCCTATCGAGGCTTGGATTTCGGAAGATGGTTTTAAAGACTTCAAAGAAATCAATAAAATTATTCAAAAAAATAAGGATTCAACTTACGTAAACTCGTTTTTTAGGCAAATTCCGCAAACCAATAATCCTCCAAAAATCAATGATTTAGGATTAATAGAAAAATGGTATGAGCCTTCGTATCAACCAAAAGGCTGGCGAAATATCAATATTCCGGGTTTTTGGGAAGACCAAGGACTCAAAGGTTTAAACGGTGTGGTTTGGTACCGCCGTGAGATTGATGTACCCGCCACTATGATAGGTACAGCCGTCAAGTTTTTTATGGGAAGAATCATTGATGCCGACCAAGTTTATGTAAACGGCGAACAAATCGGTAATATCACCTATCAATACCCTCCACGCCGATATACAATTCCAGCAGATTTATTGAAAGAAGGAAAAAACATTGTCGTAATTCGGGTAACAAACTCAGCAGGCAAAGGTGGATTTGTCCCAGACAAACCCTATTTTATGACCGCCAACGGCAAAGAAATTGATTTAAAAGGAACTTGGCAATGTAAAGTTGGAGAAGTTTACCAGCCTACAAATCAGTTTTCAGGAAATAGTTTTGTCAAACAAAATCAGCCAAATGCCCTTTACAATGCGATGATTGCACCAGTAAAAAACCAAGCAATTAAAGGTTTTTTATGGTATCAAGGAGAATCAAATACGGGAAAACCAGAAGAATATTATGAGTATTTACCTGCATTAATCAACGATTGGAGAAGCCAATGGAATGATAGTAAATTACCCTTCTTGACAGTACAATTGGCTAATTTTCAAGATATTAACCTCACTCCTACCGAAAGTAATTGGGCTGTATTGGGAGATGCACAATTGAGTGCTTCTAAAATTCCGAACGCTGCCACTATCGTAACGATTGACCTCGGTGAATGGAATGACATTCATCCTCTCAACAAAAAAGATATTGGAATCAGATTATCTTTGGCGGCAAAGAAATTGGCTTATGGAGAAAATATTGTGCATTCGGGGCCAACTTTGAAGTCATCAAAAATCGAAAATGATAAAATCATTCTGGATTTTGATAATGTAGGAAGCGGTATTATTTCTAACGATGGCGAAAAACTTAGATGGTTTGCGATTGCCGATTACGATAAAAAGTTTGTATGGGCCGATGCAAAAATCGAAGGGAAAGACCGAATTGTGGTTTGGAATAATAAAATAAAAACACCTAAATATGTCAGATACGCGTGGGCTGATAATCCCGAAGATGTCAATTTTTATAATCAAGAGGGTTTGCCAGCATCTCCATTCAAAACCGATACCGAAAATTTAAATCCTAAAAAAGCATGGATGGGCAAAAAATGTGCGGTTGTTTTAACCTACGATGATGCCTTGAATGTTCACCTTGATAATGCAATTCCTGCCCTCGATTCTTTACAAATGAAAGGTACATTTTACCTGACAGCTTCATCGCCAGCAGGTTCAAAACGCTTAAAAGATTGGAAAAAAGCAGCCTTAAATGGTCATGAGTTGGGGAATCATACGCTTTATCACCCTTGCGATGCAACAGTTGCAGGAATGAGTTGGGTAAAACCAGAATATGATTTGAGCAAATACACCCTCAAACGAATCACTGATGAGGTGAGAATGACAAATACCTACTTAGAATCTATTGATGGTAAAAAAGAACGCACTTTTGCGTTTACTTGCGGTCACAAAAAGGTTATTGAAGGTGAATTTATTCAATCGCTCAAAAACGATTTTGTGGCAGCAAGAGCCGTAAGACACGAAATGCACAGTATTGACCAAGTTCAACTACTCGACATTGATTGCTATGGAATAAACGGAGAAACGGGGCAACAGATGATTGATTTGGTAAAACAAGCTATGCAATCAGGTAAATTATTGGTTTTTCTATTTCATGGAGTCGGTGGCGAGCACTCGCTCGATGTTTCATTGCCCGCACACCATGAATTATTGAGATTCTTAAAACAAAACGAAAAAGATATTTGGGTTGCTCCAATGATTGAAGTAGCCGAGCATATCAAAGAGTATCAGAGCAATCGTAAATAAGTTAGCATCTAATCAAGCCTATTCAACCATAAAAATATAAAAGTATGGATTCAAACCGTCGAGATTTTTTAAAAAAAGCGAGTGTCGGTACACTCAGTTTAGGGTTAATTCCTCAATTAAACTTATTCGGGAAACCACAATCATATCTAACTCGTAAAAGCCCCGAATCACAAGGAGTTTTGTCTTCGGGTATAATTGATTTTCTGAAAACAATCAAAGAATCTGGCTTAGAGTGGCATAGTTTTATGTTGTTACGCCACGGAAATGTCATTGCTGAAGGCTGGTGGAAACCCTTTGATGCTCCAAACAAACATACTTTGTATTCGCTTTCTAAGAGTTTTACCAGTACAGCAATCGGTTTTTTGGTCAATGAAGGCAAAATAACGGTCAATGACCAAGTGATAAAGTTCTTTCCAGAAGAAACACCTCCAAATGCTTCTGAAAATCTGAAAGCAATGAAAATCAAGCATTTACTGACGATGAATACAGGTCATCACACAGATTCAATGCCTGATATTCGAGCAAATCCAAATCAATCGTGGGTAAAATCATTCCTTGAAAAACCTGTGGAACATGAACCAAGTACCTTTTTTATGTACAATACAGGAGCAACGTATATGCTTGGAGCAATAGTTCATAAAGTTACTGGTCAAACACTCGAACAATATTTGGAGCCTCGACTCTTCAAGCCTTTAAATATTACCAATTATGATTGGGAAAAATCTCCACAAGGACTCAATACTGCTGGTTACGGGTTGCGTGTTACTACCGAAGATATTGCAAAATTTGGTCAATTTTACTTACAAAAAGGGAAGTGGGAAGGCAAACAACTATTGCCCGAAAGTTGGGTAAACGAAGCTACGACCAAACAAACAACCTCACAAGGAGGTGATAATGATTGGTCGCAAGGATATGGGTATCAATTTTGGCGATGCAAACCAGGCTTTTACCGTGGCGATGGTGCTTACGGACAGTTCTGTATGGTTATGCCAGAACAAGACACTGTTTTGGTAATGACCAGTGAAAGTTTCAACCTCCAAAAATCAATGGATGTTGCTTATCAAACCATTCTTCCAGCAATTAAAAATAATACCTTACCAGAAAACATTACAGATTTAGCAAATCTCAAAAAGGCTATTTCAGAATTATCATTGCCTGTACCAAAAGTCAAAAAATCATCGCCATTTATGGCAAAACATCAAAATTTTTGGTATAAATTGGATGATAATAAATTGAGAATTAGTGAAATTGGTTTAGGCTTATTTGAAGATGCAGGAGTAATAAGAGTAAAAGAGGGAGATGGATTCAAAAAAATCGCTTTTGGGTGGGAACAATGGAAAACAGGTAAAGAAAGTACAAAAAATTACTTTCCTGCACCAAATCGTAATTATGTCTCTTCAAAAATAGCAGGCTCAGGTACTTGGCTCGATGATAACACATTGCAAATAAATTTAAAATTCACAGAAACTGTTCATGGTGACAAAATCACTTTTAAATTCGCCGGAGATAAACTGAATGTTTCATTCTTGAATAGTATATCAGAAAATACCAAGAATAATCCTGAAACCCGTGAAAACCTCACAGGTACATTAAAGAGTTCGAGTTAATT
Organism: Euplotes aediculatus; assembly: GCA_030463445.1. NCBI lineage: Eukaryota > Ciliophora > Spirotrichea > Euplotida > Euplotidae > Euplotes > Euplotes aediculatus. The sequence goes on from JAQGFW010010566.1 coordinate 8,749, forward strand.
TTTGTTCTCAATAACCACTAAGAAGTAAATTTGACATGTGTAAAACTTAGTGGTTATTGCATAATTCTTTCTAAAGTTTAGTACATTTTGCGTTCCTTCCCGAGTACCATTTTATTGCCAATAAGACTAATCTGCACCTTTTTAAGATTATTTCAGCGTATTCAACCTCTAATCTTTTAACATGAAAAACCTCCTCTATCTTCTTACAACATTTTCGTTTTTTTGTGGATTTTCACAAACCCCTCCTGCCGAGTCTTACCCTACTGACCCAGCTTCTGTAGAGCAAAAAGGCGTACCTAAAGGAGAGATTCTAAAATTTGCTTTTGAAAACTCAAAAATTTTTCCCGGTACTTGGCGAGAAGTATCCGTTTATGTACCAGCTCAATACAAAGCCGATAAACCAGCTTGCGTTTATATCAATCAAGACCGAATCCAATGGAATGCTCCAACCGTCTTCGACAATCTAATCAATTCTAAAGAAATGCCAATTACGATTGGAGTTTTTATACCACCCGGAGTCGTAAAAGCAAAATCTCCCGATGTCGCACTCGACCGCTTTAATCGTAGTTTTGAATACGATGGTTTAGGAGATGCCTATGCGAGATTTCTTTTAGAGGAGATTCTGCCCGAAGTCGAAAAGCTAAAGACAACTGATGGTAGAACGATTAGACTATCAAAAAATGGCAATGATAGAGCCATTGGTGGCTCAAGCAGTGGTGCTGTCTGTGCTTTTACGGCAGCATGGGAACGTCCAGAAGAGTTTTCGAGGGTTTTTAGTGCAATTGGAACATATACTGGGCTTCGAGGAGCCGACAGGTATGATATTTTGGTTAGAAAAACCGAACCAAAGCCTATCAGAATTTTTATGCAAGATGGCTCAAATGACCTCAATATCTATGCTGGCGATTGGTGGAAAGCCAATGAGTCTATGCAAAGAGCATTGGTGTTTGTAGGATATGATGTAAAACATGTTTGGGGAGAAGGTGGGCATAATAACCAACACGGAACGGCGGTTTTTCCAGAAGCAATGCGTTGGCTTTGGCGAGATTATCCATCACCAATCAAAAAAGGTAGTTCTAAAAATCAATTTATAAGTGATATTTTAGTTGAAAACTCAGGTTGGGAATTGGTCGGCGAAAATTATGGATTTACTGAAGGAACTGCCGTAAACACGAATGGCGAAGTATTTTTTCAGGACATTCCGAATGCCAAAACCTACAAAATTGGCTTAGATGGGAAGGTTCAGCAATTACCGATTGATTCAAAACGAGCAAGTGGTACTGTTTTTACAGAATCTAACCAAATGATAACAATCACGAGCGGATGGGGCGGTTATCCAATAAAACAAGTGATTGCTTATGATAAAAATCTGACTCCAAAAGTATTGGTAGATAGTCTTGTGGGGAATGACATCACAATTTCAAAAAATGGTAATATCTACCTGACACAACCAGATGGACGTGAAAAACCAAGTAAATTGTACTTGATAAAGCCAAATGGTGAGAAAATAATTGTAGATGAAGGCCTAAAGTTTGCCAATGGTCTTTGCCTATCACCCGACCAAACACAACTTTATGTAACCGAATCTGCCACTCATTGGGTTTGGGTTTACCAAGTTTTGTCTGATGGTAAATTGGCTAATAAGCAACGCTACGGCTGGCTTCATGTAAGAGATGTTGACGAAAACGCTTGGAGCGACGGAATCAAATGTGACAGAGATGGCAGAATTTATGTAACATCACTCTCTGGAATTCAAGTCATGGACCAACTGGGGTGTGTGAATGCCATTTTGCCAGTTCCCAAAACAAAAGGGCAAGTTTCAAACCTTTGCTTTGGTGGTACAAATTTCGACACCATGTATATTTCGGTACATGATAAAATTTATCGCCGAAAAGTAAAAGTTAGAGGTGCCAATAATTTTGAGACACCAAATAAACCAGCTACCCCAAGGTTATAAATGAAGTTAAATTTCAACTCGAAAACTATGAAATCATTGGTAATTATTCTAATATTTGCCTTAACTTCTATCAGCCTAAATGCACAAAACACTATTGGTATTTTTGAAAACCATACCGATATTGGGCCTGTATTGCACAAAGGAAGTGCTACTTACGATGCAAATTCTAAAATATATACACTCACCGGTTCAGGCGAAAACATTTGGTTCAAAAAAGATGAATTGCACTTTGCATACCGAAAAATCAAGGGTGATTTTATAATTACAACTCAGCCAACGCTCATCGGCAAAGGAACTGACCCGCATCGAAAATCGGGCTGGATGGCTCGCACAAGCCTTGATACAAGTGCGGCGATGGTTTGCTTGACTGTCCACGGTGATGGACTAACGGCGTTTCAATTCCGAAAGAAAAGTGGAACAAATATCGAGGAAATAAAGATTCCGATGCTTTTTGCTGATGTACTGCAAATCGAGCGTAGAGGTAGAAGTTATTTTGTTTCGGTTTCAAAATTAGGGCAACCATTTTGGTCAGTTGAAGTTCCAGATTTCGATTTTCCAGAAGAATTATTGGTTGGATTATTCGTTTGTTCTCATAATAAAAATATTACAGAGCAGAGTACATTCACCAATACCCGAATTTATACAGCAGTCAAATAATTCAAAAAATACAAAACTGAAAATTATCTTTTGGGGTTTTATTTTAAATGGATTATTAAACAGATTAATAAATGAGAAGTATTAAAAAGATACACGGAGCAGAATATCGTCCTATTGATGATTTAATCACTTATTCGCCCCTACCAACTCGAAATTTACAAATGATTGACCCATTTATTTTTCTCAATCATCATGGTTTTCAGGTTTATCCACCCAATAACAATGGCTTACCTTTCGGCCCGCACCCGCACCGTGGAATGGAAACCATCACATTTATTGTGGATGGTGATATTATGCACAAGGATTCTGGTGGCCACGAAAGTGTAATAAAATCAGGTGGTGTGCAGTGGATGACCGCCGGTAGCGGATTGATTCACGCCGAGGTTTCTTCGGATGAATTCAAAGCAAACGGAGGCGAATTGGAAATTTTACAGATGTGGGTCAATCTTCCGGCTCGTTTAAAAATGACCCAACCATTCTATAAAGGACTTCAAAAAGAGGATATTCCGTGCCTAAATATTGCAGATGGAGTTGTGTTAAATCTGATTTCGGGTGAATTTGCCGCTCAAAGAGGAGCTTTTGATTCGCTTTCAAATATTTTTATGAGTACGATTGAGATGAATTCGCAATCAAAATTAGATATTAGAGTTTCAACAAATCATAATATTTTCTTTTACGTCGTTCGTGGTGAAGTAGTGGTAAATGGAAAAACGGTTTCATACAGAAACTTAGTAGAATTCAATAATGATAATGATTTGATAAATATAGAAGCAAACAAAGATAGCCTATTGATATTTGGTCATGCCGAACCTTTTAATGAGCCAGTTGTTGCTCGTGGGCCATTTGTCATGAATACAGAATCTGAAATCATGCAGGCTTACCGAGATTTTCAAATGGGAAAATTCGGAGTTTGGAACGGATAATTTATCCAAAACCTATCCTCACAACCTGATTAATCAGATGAAAAACAAAACTATTCAACTACTATTATGGAAAATTCATTATCTCGCCGAGACTTTGTAAAAAAAGCATCAATGGCTTCTCTTGCGATTTCCACAAGTGGATTGTCGGGGAATATTCAGCAAAAAAATAAATTGCCTAAATGGAAAGGCTTCAATGTCTTGGATTTCTTTTCACCAGACCCAGCCAATAGCCGACCTCAAACGCCCGAAGATTATTTTAAATGGATGCAGGATTGGGGATTCGATTTTGTAAGGATTCCGATTGCATATCCATCTTACCTAAAATTTGACCGCACAAAGAGCATCAAAATTGAAGAAATACGCAACTTTGATACTCAAATGACCGATAAAATTGAGAATTTGGTTTATACTGCTCAAAAGTATGGTCATCACGTTTCGATAAATTTACATCGGGCTCCTGGCTATTGTATCAATGCTGGATTTGTGGAGCCATACAATCTCTGGACAAGCGAACAAGCACTTTCAGACTTTTGTTATCATTGGGAATTTTGGGCAAAACGATTCAAAAATCATTCATCAAAAAAGATAAGTTTTGATTTGCTGAACGAGCCAAGTTGGCGTGATGACATGAATGACCAACATGGAAAAAAGACTGCTCTTCCACCCGAAACTTACCGAAAAATCATTGAGGCAGCCTATAAAACCATAAAAGGTATAAACAAAAAACATTTAATCATTGCCGATGGCAACAATGTGGGCAATGATGTAATTACAGGAATCGGAGATTTAGATGTTGGTCAAAGTTGTCGTGGATATAATCCTGGAATCATTTCGCATTACAAAGCATCTTGGGTTTACAAAGACCCCGAAAACCTCCCAACTCCTAAATGGCCGGGCCAAGTTGGCGACCAATATTTGAGTAAAAAAATGCTTGAAGACAAATTTAAACCGTGGATTGACCTCAAAAATAGCGGAGTCGGAGTGCATTGCGGCGAATGCGGCTGTTTTAATCTAACACCGCACGATGTATTTTTGGCATGGTTTCAGGATTTGCTCGGAATCTTGAGCGAAAACGGAATTGGTTTTGCACTTTGGGAATTCGATGGTTCGTTTGGGCTACTCAATTCTAAGCGTAAAGACGTTGATTACGAAGACTTTTACGGTCAGAAATTAGACAGAAAATTATTAACATTACTTCAAAAGGTTTAGAATTTATCATAAAATCAAATGAATTACAGAAAATTAGGAAAAACAGGATTTGAAATTTCAGAAATCAGCCTTGGTACTTGGCAAGTTGGCGGAAAATGGGGAGATGATTTTAGCCACGATAACGCCGAAAAGATATTGAATGCTGCCGTAGATTCGGGCATAAATTTTATTGATACTGCCGATGTCTATGGCAATGGTGAAAGCGAAAAAGCAGTTGGTAAATTCGTAAAATCACGTTCAGAGAGAATTTATGTTGCAACCAAATGCGGCAGGCAGTTAAACCCTCACATCAGCCAATCATATCAACCTGCCGTTTTGCGAAAGTTCGTAGAAGATAGCTTGAAAAATATGGGTCTCGAAACCCTCGATTTGATTCAACTCCACTGCCCTCCTACTGAAGTTTATTATAGACCTGAAATCTTTGAATTATTTGATAGATTGAAAGATGAAGGTAAAATTCTGAATCTCGGAATCAGTGTCGAAAAAGTCGAAGAGGCCCTCAAAGGGATTGAATATGAGAATGTTACGACTGTACAAATTATCTTTAATATGTTTCGTCAGCGACCTGCCGAATTATTTTTTGAACAAGCTAAAAAGAAGAATATTGGTATTATCGTCCGTGTTCCGCTGGCAAGTGGATTATTGACTGGTAAATTCTCAAAAGATTCAATATTCACGGCTGGAGACCACCGAAACTTTAACCGAAACGGTGAAATGTTCGACAAAGGCGAAAC
>JAQGFW010010702.1:0-15033 GCA_030463445.1 Euplotes aediculatus
CCCCAAAACCCCAAAACCCCAAAACCCCAAAACCCCGGCAACTTACCAGCTTTGTTGAAATATCAAGATTAAATATCAAGCAAAACCAACATAGATAAGTACAAGTATTTATGAAATCTCTTTCAATTTAGTGAATTTATTGTCATTATAATTTTTGATTTTTCTTAATTTTGATACACTTGACGACATGTATATTTAATTTATTATTTTCTAATTAAATATGAGATTTAAAAAAATGTCTTAATTATAAACTAATATAAACTAAAGCTAGGTATGCATTATTTTCTAGCTTCGAAATCTTGATCTTAATATTTGTTATAATTTTTTGTAGTCTGATTTTTATTATTGATATTCTCATTATTATTTTTCCACTTAAGTAATTTTTAAATATTTTTACAATTTTTATTTTGAAAGCTTTACTAAAAAAAAGTTTAAATTGATTTTTATTTACTTTTCAGAGTCTTTTTCTTCTTCATAAATTGTTGAAGATTTTACTAATTGTTATGAGTTGATTTTAAAAGCTAAAATTTTGATGAAATCATCATTATTAAGATCAACCTTATTTTATGCTTGCTTCCTTGAACTATTTGGAGCTAATTTCTCAAATTATGTTAATTTTGGATCGTCCTCTATATTTGTTGAGTATTTATAAAAGTATTAGATTGTTACTGTACCTTTCCCTTGATGCACTATGGACATTACTCCTACTTTGATTGTTATTTGCTTCTAAGACTTGTTTATTTGAATTACTTGCATTGAAGCTCTTCATATAGGATTCAAACATTCTTTCAGAATGAGAGAGATAGCTAGCATTAAAAAAATGCTCTTCCTTTTGAAAATCGCTGTCTTGAATGTACACTCTTTATTAGTTTCATCTTCAAGTAAGCTCTTATCATTTTGGTACTTAATCAGACAAGCTTTCTTTTAAGTTATTGATTTGAATAAAGTTCTGATTGAGAGGCCAAATCGCCGTTATTTTTACTGCTGAGACTATAGTTCATCTTCATCTTAACCGCAATAAACTTTTATTTATTTTATATTTCTGACTGGAAGGTTCATTGCTTATCTTCAAGATTTACAAATCATTTTGTTGATAAAGGCTTCGTCAAATTTTTAAGGAAATTTCGCTGTATTTTTAGAATTAATTTTCATTATTTTTGCCTATTCTTTCAAATTAAAATTTCTGAACTGTTTACGTTTCAAGTTTCGAATAAATGCATTTTCATGAAGTCTTGTCTGAACTGGCATTCCAGCACTTTTTGCTCTTCTATGCTCAGTATTACTATCATTTACTTTAAAACGTTAAAGTGGTAATGAAAGATTGCTTTTGTGATTGATTATCTGTAAATGTCTTTTTTGAAAATTCAAACAGTCTATCATGCACACTTTTATTAAATTCCTCTCTTCTTGTAAGTGGGATAAGCTGATGAGAAACATGATCGATCTGTAGTATGAATCGAAACTTATTTTCTCTCTGCTTCAATTGATCTATTGGAGTGATACATTTTCTTGAGTTGTTAATATGGTTCAATTCTTTATCTTTAAAAAATCTTCCAACTGTCTCTTATTTTCTAAAAATCAATTAAAATGATTTACCTTATTGAATACGCTCGCTTAGAATAAGCCTGAAGGTCAGACTCAAATGTTCACTCTGTCTACTCTTTCCTTAAAATCTCAGTTTTTTGAGTAAGAATTCCTCCTCTCTTTAGAGCTTTGAAATTCTTTTTGACGGGACTTTGACTTGGTTTGAGATAGATATTTATTTTAACACAGGAATTTGTTTCGAAGTGTAAAATTCCAAGCCTCTTTTGTTTTCAAATTGCTTGCATCTAGAGCCAAAATATCAAATGCTATAATTGATTGAAAGCGTTAATGAATCGTCATGAGCATTAAAAAAACATACTCTTCCAATTCTAGTATCTGGCTGAAAAGTATCGGCAAGATTTATCCTGGAATACTTGCTCTTCCTGTTCGCCTTGAGTCCGAGAAGCTATCCTTTCACTTTCTGATTTTCTTTATTTGAAGAAGTTTTAGTTTTCAAATTAGTTGCTAATGTCTCCAGTGCTGAAGATTAAAGTATTAAGATAAAACTCTATGCTGAAAATTGAAGTTTAAATAACATTAATTTGCCTGAAAATGATATTTCTCTATTTTGATTTTTGAGTTTCATGCATTTTATTTGCTCCAAGAGTTTACTCTTTTGTTCTAGAATCAATGAGTCAGATTGTGGATATCAAAGTAATTTTAGGACTGCCGATTATTTAAAGTTATATTTGAAGACTAAGCAGCAACTTTTGTTTTAATAATCAGTAGACACGCTTTATCTGTTGGAGTATATTTTAGATTGGAAATACAAAAACTGCATTTTGGCATTTTAATTTTCTCACAAAATCAGCATTATTAACAATTTAAAATTGGAGATTATACATCAAATTTGGTTGGAAGCTTTAATATTTTAAGCTATGTTGATTTTTATAAAATGTGCTATTAAAATAGTTAAAATCTTATAAACCCTCGTTTGTTTTAACTATTAAATATTCTTTTATATATAGTTTTTGAATGACGATTAAGGAGTATGAGATACAAACTAACGAGAAACAGAGTGGAAAAACTTATTTCATGGTTCTTAATATATGTTGGTGTTAAAATTGATATTTGTTTAATAAAACAAAAAAGAATGGTTAGCTTAAAATTTATAGAGTGCAAAGACTATGTAAAGATTAATTAAATCTTAATTTATAAAACGCCACAGTGCTAAGAAAGACGAAGAGATATTTTAATTCAATAATGAAAGATTAAAAAAACATTATTTTTGTCTCTTTATCCTATTTTTATTCCATATTCCAACTTTTTTGTATTTTGTCTCCGATCACCATATAATAAACCAGGAATCACACCTAGAATTTCATTTAGTTTAAAATAAATAATTCTATTTAAAGTTTTATTTGATCAAAATAAGATTCCAGAAATGATTCATAGTTTTATATCTGACTGTACGTTATTAGATATAGTAAAATAGTATAAAATAAAGTTATTAACTAAATACTATTATGTGAAAATTAATTTACAAACCTTGTTTTCAGAGATGGTACGGTTCATTGTGATTGTAGCTTCGATGATCCATCTTTCGTTGATTTACTCTTGCTCATTAAATATTTAATTTTCGTGCCAATTAAATTTATATTTTCGCTGTTTCATCAATCCTTGAATAGTGTTCAATTATTAGCTTCAGTTAATCTGTGATTTTTAAGTTATGAATTGTTGCCAAATATCAATACTATATTCGTTTGAGTTCATAGGCTTACTTAATCATATTTGCGGAAATTGCACAAGACTTCTGACCAACCTTAGAAATTGCTCTTCTAGACACTAGTTAAACAGACAACATGGAACTTCTGTCTATATGCATATAAAAAGCATAAAAAGGAGGATCACTATGAGAAGCAAGTAGCAACACTTTATTTTTCCAAAAAATCAACGCAAGAGATGCAGACATTAAAGCAAAGAGAAAAGAAGCTTGCCTTCAATAAAAGAAATTGATAAAGCAATTATTTATTTAGCAAGTCTATCTTAAGATTAAGATTTAAGAACTCTAATATAAATACTTTAAAACTATTTTATGCTTGTCTAAGTTTATTAATTCCTCGGCTTTTAATTTTTTAAATCAATAGAAAACTTATTTCCATATCTATTGAAAAAATAAATTGAAAGAAGGAAATTGAAGATTTGAAAAATTGGAATAATTGAGAAGCGATGTTTTCAACTCAATCAATTATATGTGAAAATACATTGATGATGAAGCGATCATCTTCAAAAACATAAGCTTCGCTGATCTGATCGGCGATTATAACATCTAAAGAGTCTATCTAAAATTAAACCTATTTGTAATGATCGACGAATTTGATGAAAGAGTATGGGTATATAGACTTAATCAAAAAGACAAAATCAAAGAAAGAATCAAAACTATTCTTTTTTGGAGTTTCTTACTTTAACTATTAAGAAAACTACAATAATAATTTGCTATATTTTCTTTAGCTTGATAAACTTGTTGATTAACAATGAGGATATTTCAATTATTTTTATCTGCAATTAAATGTGATTAAAATATTACTTAGATGCTGAGTTTTGCAATTATAGTTTTAAACTCCTTTACGAAAAAAATACTGTTTTACCTTAGTAGTTTATATATTTAAATATTTATTATTATAAAATATAATATAAAATAAATCTCAAAAATCAGTATTTGTGCTAGAATGAGAGATTTGAATAAAATAAGAATAGCAAAACCTGAATATACATTACATTTTAAAAGTTGTCTCAACATTTAAAGCAAGCCTGAGATAAGCAAATTTGCTTACAATTAAATTATTTGTACTTTGAATGAAGCATAGTATTTAGTTCCTTCAAATAATGAATAAATTTAATAGACATTAATGTTGAAACATGTTGCTGACTATTTAAATATTAACAACTTTTAAATAAAAAAAATTTAGTGTAAAATTAAATTTAGAAATTAGTAGTCCAAATAGCCGTCCAAAAATACAGTAAAACAAACAACATAATTGTTTTAATAGATAAATTCAAATCAATAAAACCGTTAATTAAGAAAGAAATAAAGAATATCAGGATTTTGTTGTTTATATTATTGATGAACTCCAAGAAACCGCAAAATGTGTGGGTTGAACAGTTATCTAAGACAAAATACAAAAATTCAACTCGAAATTGATTGAATACATGGATAACAATTTCAACTAAAAGAAGAAAAAGTAGTTTAGAGAAGTATCAAAAGAACAAGCCAATTATTTTAAAGTCCAAGTACAATTAGAATCAATCAAAGATGAAGATACAAAAGATACTAATTCTGATTGCAAGTAGTTTTAAATCAATCTTTTTATTGAGGTTTTAAGAAAAAGAAATTGAAGATCTTGCAACTTTTTTGAAATTTATAAAGAAATTTGAATTCTTACAAAACCTATTCAGAATTTTTTGAAGGAAGATATGGACAATCGAGGTACTAAACTCAATTTTAATTCATATTTTTGATTACAGATCGATTAAATAATTCATAGCCAGGATCGTTTTCAAATATGCATTCGCCAAATGTTCCAAACAATTAAAATGTTGTTACTATTTGTTAATATTTCATCAAATGAGATATACAAGTATTGATGAGAAGCGGTCAAGAATAACTATCTAAAATATGATAGAGTAAGCGAAACGATGTGCATGATTAATAAAAAATCATTATTAAATAGTTACAACGAAATTCTTTTCGTTAGTTTTGAAATCGCAAATTTATTAATCGAGCATGACTATTAAAACTGAATCAAGCTGATAAAAAATAACCAACTATTTTTGCATAACTTATTATATATCCTAATTCATTTCTCTACTCGGAGCAGAAATGAGTATAATATACTTTTAATGAATTCTAAAATATTTTGCTTTCCATGTAAAATTTAATAAAATGAAAACATGAAATCTTGCATAATCAATTCTGTATGCTATCATATATGTGCTGAGGCACGAACTCGTTAGGTCCTCTTATGATCTGATATTTGACAGATACTTTTTTACCAAGATTTTTTGCAAATTGACTTCCAAATATTTTGGAAAACACTGATTTAAGACAAGAACTATGGAGGAATATAAAAATGAAACTAAAACAGTATTCAAGTGTGAGACTTTACTGAATCTTCCTCTTAGTTGGAGGTAGGTAAGTAGAGCATGCCTTCAATTTTGATTAAGCAGAATCTTCATTGATCTATTACATCAGTTATCACAATGACTTGAACGAAGCATGGAAGAGTAGTATGATAAAAGAATTTCTAAACATTCTTGGATTTCAAAGTGACCGATTTGATGCATTTAAAGACAGTCTCAGAAAACAAGGATTTCTTTATAATAGATGCTCTTTATTCTCTATTTCGAATTCTTGGATTTGATAGACAATGCTAATTTGAGTATTTAATCTCTCGATATAACTATAATGGTGAGTGATATAACTTTAAACAGCATACCCTTGATATGTTGAAGAGTTCAAAATAGATTCGGAAAAATACATCATATTTATTTAAAAATGAATTTATTAATTTTGTATGATGCAATATTCTCGGTGAGCAGTTAAGGCTTGATATAAGCTGAGGTGTATTGAAATGATTGGCAAAATGCTTTCTGAGCTTTACAATGATTGACTTACTTTGGAAGAAATGCAAGATTTCTTCAATTCGAATTCATAAATTTTATCAAATTGTTTATACTAATTGTCAGAAAAGTTTGCTCTTTTCTAAGGAAATAAACTAATATTTCTTATCAAACCTAGCATACAGATTGGCACATGAGTACTTAGTTGAAATTAATCAAAATGCATTCATCAATATATTTGAGTTGCCAATGTTTGAAAGTTGTTTGGAAAAAGTTCTATGATTAATTGCAATTTCAGTTCTAAAATATCCGATAAATAAGACAATAATTGAGAAGAATAACAAGATACTCAGACACTACTTTTATAATGAGAATAGCGAATTCGTGATCAAGTCCTTTACTTATGTCAGTTTTTGTTGATCAAAACTATTAATTTGGCTTTTGAATTTAAGAACCTACTTAAAGACATTGAAGATAAGCTTTACAACAATGAAGAGACTATATCTAAATCTCTGATTGAGTTGTAAAATAGTTTAAATTATGATTATAATAAAGATCACAAGTTGCATAGCCTCAATACTTAAATCAATTAATAGAAAAATGAATTTTCAAATACATTTGCAAAAGAAGCGATTCAATAAGAAGAAATGATTAAAACTGTTTTATAAAAACGGAGTGAAGCTCAAAGTAGATCTCAACAATAAAATATTGAGAACACTCACCTTTTATCTCTTTGCTGAGCAAAGTGTATTGCAGCTACTATCATAGGTAAATCATTTATCAGCGTGGAATTCAGCTTTAATACTTGTACAAAAGATAAACTAGTTCCTATTTAACCTACTGAAGAAATTTATTACAAAAAACATTGAATGGGACAGAAATGCTAAAAAATTATAAAATGAATTAGTATTAACAGAGAAAAAACAGCAATTATGGAAGTAAGACCTCAGCGTCGACTAGTTGAGTTCATTAAAACTACATTTAATATGTGAAGGCCCTACATATACAGCAGATGGAGACTTGAATACTAAGTATTCAATTTGATGATAGACGAAACTAAAATGGTATTTTATCATATTAAGGATGAAAATCTTCGTTTAAATTTGATTAACACAATAGGATTGATATTTATCGTTAGCTAAAAAATTTAAAAATGATAATTTTGAAGGAATTGAAGGTGCTCCATGCAATTCAAAAGACTAGCTTGGAAAGTTTTAAATAAACTAAGCTAAAAACAAAAATAATGAGGTTTTATGAGCCAGTTTTACAAGTCTTAATTAATTATTTAAAACAAAAGCATTTTATACTGAATCTGTTAATGTCATACATACTATACTTTTCAATGAGATTTAGTGATCCCAAATTACAATAGATGGAGCAAAAATTAACTTATTTTAATGAGATCATACATGAATGAAAAGAGTATTATTAAATATATTTTTATTAATTAATTTTTTGAAACAAGTAAATAAAAAAATGATGTAAGAAATATTCAGAGCAAAGCAAGTTTCAAAAGATATATTGATCAATAATAAATTTAAAATACTTTGATAAGTGGTTTCAAATAGATTCTTCAAGAAACAAAGATTCAGGAAACAATGGTAAAATCTTAATCATTAAAATTTGCAATAATAAAACAATAGAGCGTAGTTTTATTTCGTTAAGAAGACAAAGGCTCTAGTAGTAGGCTTTCAGTAACTAAGAAAATGAAAGCTGCCAAAAGGACTGCAAAATGCAAACGATATACACTATATTTTGAGGAGGAAGTAGACGCAAAATAGCAAGGGATGCAACTATTAAAGGCACTTTTGAGAATAATTGATTTTTTATAACTCAGGTGAAAATTATGTCATTGATATTGTTGAAGTGTACTTAAAATTACTCCTATAAGATTTTGACGACAGGCTTTTGATTCGATTCTTGGTCATTAAAATGGACAAATGTTAGGAAATTTAAAATATTTTCATGAGTCTCCTAAAGACCAAATTTGCTTTGACTACACAGCGAATGCAAGTACATTTTCACAAAATTTGTTTTGATATCAATGTGAGTACTATACTTAATTTTTCCGACAAGAAATGCCACGAAGTTGAAGAAGAATAAGAAATAATTTGAAGCTTATTATATTCTTTACTTTTGGAATAATAATTCTCATTAAAATTTGGAAATTTTAGCTACTTATCATTATAAGGTAGAGTTAAGTAAGCTAAAGATGACCTTCAATAATTGAACTAAATTTAAATGATAGTAAAAGCTGTTTGAAAGTCTCTTGACAGTAATTTTGATAATGTTATAAGAAATTCAAGAAGTATTTAAACTCTTCAAATATGATAGCAAAAGTTTATAAGAGAACAGTGAATAACTTAAAGCTATTTATATACAATAAATACAAATAATCATGTTGCCTTTATCTTATTCATAAAAAGAAATAGCTTGCTTCTTAAAACTCTATCTGCATGTCATTTACGAAATTGAAGCAATACTTGTAACCGTTGGAAGGATTATATGAGGAAAAAAAACTCAAATGAAATTGAAGATGTAATAACGAGCAGCAAATAAAAACATGGGAGCAACTTTTCCAATTATTTAGATTTTGAAAAATACATAAAAACAATTTAATGAATTCTTTGATGAAAGAACTTACTTAATTACTGAAAACAGTTATACTTGAGATATTATATTTTCGTTTTGGAAAACATAATTTTATCTTATTAAAATAAACGATGACTATGCAATTTATTGACTGAGGCTTGCATGGCTAAAAACAAGCGAAACGAAGACTATCTTGTAATAGTTCAACGCTTTAAATCAGTTAAAGAATGAAAGAATTTTTTAATTGGATGCGAGATCGAACATGCAAAGTATATTAATATATCAAGAACTTAAATTAAGCATTTGTATATCTTGATAAAATAAGAAAGTTGTTAAAAAATTAAAATGAATATTTATCATCCCTTAATAGGAGATTGCATATATCAAAACTCAATTGTATTGTATTTAATTATAAATCAATTGATAGAACTTATCCACAGATTAAGAAAAAATTTACAACTTTAGTGAAGCAGACTTAAATGGTTAAAATAATGAAACTCACATTTTGTATGTAAAGTATTTAAATTATAAAATATTAAAATAAAAAATTGAGGAATAAACATTAGTTTCATCAAAAGCAAATCCAAGAATTAGTAGAATAGTTCATTAGCTTTATAGCCTTAAATATGATAAAAATCTGACAAAGTCTTCTAAGAACTTAAAAACTTTTATTTTTAACTTTTGATGATCTGATTGTTAATCTCGATGCAGCGAGTAAAAAGATATTTAACTTTGACACTTAAAATAGTTAATTTTGTTTTCAAGATTTAAGCCTGAATCATTTCGACAATGGATCTCAAGGATAGTTTGGGAAAATTTTCTGTAAAATATTAATCTAAAAAATGATTGTGAATATTTTATTTTAAAATTTTTGATTCATTACATAACAGCAAAAGTTTAATTCCTCCAGAATTAAATTAAGATAACAATGATCAAAAGGTTTTAATATCCCAGGTAATTGAAAAAGTTTAGCTTCACAATGAATAAGTTATATTATAATTAAAAATGCTAAGTCATTTTTTTAAAAGAATTATTTATATATTAGAGTAAATAGAGAAAATTTAAACAGATAAATTCATTCTGTCTGCCTATATAAAGGAGGAGTTTCAAAAGTAAATATTGTAATGTCAACAAAAAAATGATTCTAAGATAACCAAACTTAGCACATGAAGCCAGCCAAGAAGATATGAAGAGGTTTAGTGTCAAAGATCCCAACCTTGTTTACATTACAAAGATTATACTGAAGTTCATTCATAATGAGGAAGGAAAAGTTAAATAAATTGGTCTTCGTGCTGATGGAAAAGTTTTTCAATTAAATTGAGATCAGTTAGAGATTTAAGAAAAGTAGCAAGATTTATCGAATACTCAAATTAAGTTAATAAAATTCTTGAAAAAGACATTGAATGAGTTCGAAGTAACTTAAGGATATCTATCAGCATTTTGAATCATTCTACTTACTAAAAATATTTGCCTAATAAAATGGATTGACGAAGCATTGACATTAAAAATATTGAATCATAATACTGTATAAAGAATGAAATTAGATCAAAAATGACTGATATAAAACAGTTAGTACTAAATTTTAAACTAAGATATAATAACTCTTGAGTATTGGATAAAGTTAAGACCTCTTCTCCTCCTGTCCTTAGTGATTGGTTAATCAGCAAATTTTTCAGATCAGTTTTTTTAATTCTCAATTAAAGTTTATCAGAGCAACAACAGCTTGGTCAATTATTAGCTAAATAATTGGATTAGGCTATCATTTTGAAGATAAAATACTAATTCATCTTTTTCTGGTAATATTACTCATGTAGACTTTGATTGAATATTTGAAAAATGTGCAAAATTTTAACACAATAAAGGCACCATTTAGACTAACAAAAAATACTATTGATACTTTTAGTATATTTAAAGAAAAGGGTCCGTTTTTGAAAGTTGAGAAGTTATCCTCAGAGCATTCAAGATAACTCTCTAAGCATGAAAGGTTATTTACATTTATTTACTCACAATCTTTTGGCAGATTGTAAAAATAATTTCAAGATAAAGATCAAGCAGGTTATTGAGAAAGTAAAGAAAAGTTAAACGGATAGATCTATAAAAACTTTGGAAGTGCTTCCATTCAAGAACATGTAAAAAAGATTTTTCTTTAGGCTCTTAATGATGAATATCATCGATTAGTGTATATAGGTTGGATGCCATGGCTATAATTTTATTTAAGTAAAATTAAAAATACATAATACCCAATTATTTTAAAATATCTTTATTTATTGTTAGAATACTAAAATTAACTTAGCTAAAATACCACATATCTTTAAATTTAGATAATTTAATGATTATATATTTAGCTATTTTTTCATCACTTATTTAAAATTTTGATGTATTTCATTAAAATATTTTAAATTTATAAACAATGAGGATAATATGTAAAAATTAAGATCTTAATACATAACTAGTCTCAGTCAAGAGTAAATGAAATTCATTGCTGAGTTAATCGAGTCAATAATAGGACTTTTAATTTTTGCAAATTATTCATTCTCCATCTTTAAAGATCAGTTGTTGTAATATAGCAAGATTTTTGTTGTTTTTACATATAAAAATAAGAAGGGTGACCAACTATTTATTCTTCCTTCTTCAATAAATTCAAAACTATTATGAAATAAACACTCTTTGTTATTTTATTGAGATGTTAACTTCGATGTAAAGTTAAAGTTTTCCTAGTCTATATTATCTTTAGTTGGAATTAAATTAATACTTTAGATTCTATAACATTTGTCATTTAACCTTGCGTGACCAGTAAAACTGAAAGAATAACTGGAGCTTAAAATACTTAATTCCTTAATTTATTTGAAATTATAATTAACCGTTATTGGAGTTGAATATGCTTTATTATTGTCTTCATTTTCACCAATTCCAATGACATATTTATGATATTAGTATGGCCCTGATGTAATCTCAGAAAGTGACTCAGAAGGACTAAGCTAAAATGAAATACTGTTTAATTTAAGAGCAAATTGATTTAAAGATTCACATTGAGTTGTTATTTCTAGAGAGTACGAGAATAAGATTATTATGAGTTTTTTGAAAAGAACCGTATTCTTCAATTCTTATTTTTCCAGTATTAAGAGCATCATCAGATTCAGATATTATTTCAAATATTAGGAACTCGACATAAATCAGATTTATTGATACAGTTTTTGATGAGCTATCAAGAACGTATAAAGAAAAATCATTATTTGTACTTGAATTTGTCGGTTTTGATGTAGGTGATATTCCCAGCATTTTACCAAACAAGTCAGGCTCACTAACTCCTGTCTTATTTAGCTCTCCATTTGAATCATTTTTGTCTCCACCGCCACCTACGCTAAAGATGTCATTGTAGGTTTCAACATCATTCTCACTTTGTACTCGCTCCGCTTCACTCTAACCGAGTCTTTGACATCAAACTCGAGGTCTCCGTTGCCTTCGATGTCAAACCGTTAGCTGACTTTGTCGCTAGTAGAAGTAATGGTTTTATCCGAAGGCTTCATGCTCATCGAGTTTAGCGTGGTTAGATATGTAATCATATTGTTGAACAATACAAGATCGATATTCTTTGAATCAGTTTTAGATAACGGGATTTTCATTGAGAATCAGATCTTTAACCAAGTCGACGTTCGATGTAAGCAGTTTCCAGTAGACGTAGTCTTTGTTTTTGATGTAAGGGTTCTCCGCATCTTTGATTATCATTTTGAGAATGCTGATGAGCATTTTCTCTGCTTCAACTCCGATTATCAAATATACTTTTTACAGTAGCACTCAGGATTAAGTACTACACAATTACTGCTTCTTCTTTGAGATTTTCAGCAAACGACTCAATGAGCAAGATTGAGTTGCTGATCTTGCCTGAGTATTTATCAACAACCCAGATCATAGCCGCTCGTTTGTCTACATGATTGTGTGCCTTGAGGTTGTTGCAAATATATTTGATGATCTATCCGTACGTGCTTGTATATCTTCGCAAAATGTCTTTGACGATTTTGACTGACTCTTGCACAAGGTTGTCGACTTTCAATCTGAAGAGTTTGATCAGCGCATGAACTCATTTGCCAGCATTTATATCAAACTTGATTGCACATCTGCTGATTACTGAAACTTCGTGTACACAAACTGCACATTAAGACTTTGAGAATATTTTTAGTTTAGTGCAAGAAAGGGTCCGTAATCAGTTATGAGATCAGCATGTCTAATAATTTCGAGTTTTCAAGATTGACATTCAGAGAATCGTTGAAATAACAAAAAAATTTTCATTTATTCATCTTTCTAAATATCTTGATTAGTTTTTGAAGAACCAGGTTTATGTTATTTATTAACAATGTACTTAATCTTTACGTTTGACGACATCAACGAGACGAGCCGAGGCGTCAGTCTTATGCAGATCAACATGATTTTATTATTTTCTTTGAAGAAGTCAAAATACTTGATCAGGACCTTCCTTGCTGATTGCATGACTTCGACGTTGATGTGAGATAGTAATGGACAACTCATTGTAATGTACAATCGATTTCTTTAGTATCGCTTTGCAAGAGTAGAGCGAATGGTTGACGATGTATTATCTGCTCCACTCGGCTCAAACTTTGATAGTGCAATTATTAGCTTGTGTATCGATCTGCCGTAAATTTCAAATAATTCATCTTTGAGTTTGGTAATTTCGATAAGCCAAGCAACTACGTTTGACACAACTATAACATTACCGTCATTGATCATATCCACTTGCCAATCGAAGAGCTTGAGTTCATTACTTTGCTAAGGTAAAATAAAGTACTGCTTAGTAACTAAAATAGCGGCAGTTTCTTTCATGTAAGAATCCTTGTCGTTGATAGTGTCTATCAAAGGATCACAAATGTAATCAATAATACTTTCAATACAGATGAACTTTATGGTTCTGACAGCAAGGTCTCTCAGAGCGCTATGAGTTTTTTCTTGAGTTCTTTATGAAAGTTTCGACAATCAGAATGACGAAGTCTGGCTATGACTTCTCATATTTAGTAATGTAAAGATAGACAGATTTTTTAATTTTAATATTGGGAGTATTCATTCACTTTAGCATATCAGTAAATAAAGACGAAACATCTTTTTTATTGTCATATTTGCAATGACTGAGTGCTTCTTTCTTGAGCGTAATTTTGATCGAAGACAATCCCGATCCTAATTCATTAATTTCTTCTCTTTTACTATTCTTGAAATCTATCGACATTTAATTTAATTTAATTTTTTTAATAATTCCGTGTATTATTTTTTTCTTTCAATAAACTCATAAAATCTTAATAAAACAATTTATTTTTTTATAGATTTTTTTTCAATTTTTTATTCGAAAATTTTACTAATTAATATACTACATATTAAGAAGTTATAAACTTAAAGAGTTTTTATTTTACCATCATCTAAATATTTATGATTAGTATTTCATATATAACTATTTTATTTATGTTGAATGAAAATCAAATTCACAATACAATCAAAAGTATATAAGATTTCTAACTAATTTTAGATTATTCTTCACCAATAAATTAAGCAAATATTGGTGACCAAAAATTACTTGAGACATTGAAAATTTAATTTAATAATATACTTTAGTTTAATAAAATTATTTCTTACGTTGAAACTTTGTACCTTGATTTTGATATATTTTTCTTAAAATATTGAGTAGACATTTTTATTAATGCTTGATCTTCTTAATCTAAAGGAACTTTGAATTTGGATTTGGTAAAGTTCGAGTGAAATTATTTAATATCATACCAAATCAACTAACAGAATAATATTTGATAATTTTAAAAATTACTTCAAATTAATTTAATTTTGTATAAATTTATTTTGAATAAAATACAAAATAGAATTATTTAAATAAAGGTTATTTTAATAATGATAAATATATTTTTATGATTGACTGTATTAAAATAAATCGTATCTCATTTTATTTTTACTCAGTTTATAGGTTTTTATGAATAATATAGCAACTAAACTATCATTAACTTTCTCCTTGTTTATTTTTAAGTTATTTGACTTCTTTTCTTTTTTATTTTGAATGGTTTCTAAAAGTTAATTATCATTCTAAGTTAGAAAAACTAAAAACATAAACTTATCAATTATATGCCATTCTTAAAAATGCGAGGGATAAAGAAGCTTTCAATTCCCTTTCAGAAAAGTTTAGTCTTTTGATACATCCTAAGAAAGTATTGGGTGCTAGTTCTATCAAAATCTATACTTCTTCTGATAAAAGACTGATATTTCATTCCTATTAAGGTAATTTAGTACAAAGAA
>JAQGFW010010733.1:0-16709 GCA_030463445.1 Euplotes aediculatus
GCATCAAAAGATGTGAAAATTGAAGAAAAAGAAAAAGATAGACTAAAAATTAGGAGTATTCAGAGACTATTTAGCTCAATTTATCTTACTATACAAGAGACATTATCGGACATGAACCAACAGAAAGAGAAAGCAGACTTTGTTCAAATGGAAAATATTGATTTATGCCAAGCTCTCAAGGGAACTGTATTCAAAACTCATCTAAACAAGCTGTGAGACATTAAAAAGATTATTAGGGAAATCGAAGTTGGATTCACCAGTCTCCAATGAGATCACTGTGATCAACATGCAGGCTTTGCATGCGGAGGAAATAAAGAAGCTTCATACAAGTTATACTGTGAAGGTCATTTTGAAGTACTTGGCTCTCATTTTCTAAATCCAATTAATCTAATATACACTCTAAGATACAATACAATCATGCTTAATGAACTTGAAAGACTTCTAATCCATTTACAAGAGAAAATTGGATACTTTAATATTGATAATGATAAAAAGAATCCTGATTTGTATGAAAAAGTTAAAGGAATTATTGAAGACTACTTTGGAGAACTCAACACTTTATTAGAAAGTATGGCTTCCAAATGCAATAGAATAAACGAGCTCAACACCAAGACTGTCAATAGCAATAATAAGATGAAGTACGAATATCTCTCTTTTATAAAAGACAATTGTGATAAATGTAGAAACATTATTTTAAATATTTTATCAGTGATTCCTGAGGTTTGAGTAAAAACTGAATCTGACTCCTTAATTCAAGTGATTGTTGATTCAAATGAAGGAGTGCAATTTGAAGAAGAGACTAAAGAAAACCTAACCTCATCAGTTCCAGATCATATTTATGGGAAAGAATATCTGTTGGTTCATATACCAACCCAGTCTTTAGTACAATTTAAAGAGTTTGAGAATAAGATTAAAACAAATTGCAAAGTTATTGAGGCTTACGTCAAGGTATGACAATCTCAATTTCTTTTTCATAACTCTCAATATAGTTGATTGAGAAAACATGTTCATGTTGTTAAATGAAGTGTTAATATTTTATTACAGACTCTCCAGCCGTGAATAGAAAAGATGGTTTAGCTCCAAACTAATAACTTTATAAAGTCTACATGGGAGATGTTTAGCTTTGTCTTCTTATTCAGAAATCTTTAATTATAATTCGATCTGATCTTTAATCACTTTTGCTGATTTGAATAGATAATGATAAATCTTCATCTGTAATATTATAACTTTTTAATAATGATCTTGAGTTCTACCTAAATAATAAAACTCAAATATTGCTTGCTTTTGAGCATAACTCAGCAGAATTTGGTGTGGGTCAAGGTCAATTCAATTTTTCTAAATTATGGAGCAGCTTATGCCAAGACTCAATTTTACTCCCCATTACTCATTTCATTGACCCAAGGCGATCCAGAAAACTTATGTATTCTAAATTCAATAGTACATCATCATGTAAACCTACTAAATTCATATGATCTGATCTTCAGTTTATTTGCTTTATTAGGTTCGTAGTTTAAACTATCTTCGACTTCGGCAAGATAGTGTAATCGAGCGTGTGACCTTGGGATGTAGTAGTTTGTAATTTGAGCATCCCTCTTCTTTGATATTGTTATGAAGGCATGGATAACAAGAGAAAGTTTTATATTCAAATTAATACAATTATAAAAAATCAAATAGAGTCGGAGAACTAAATTTCGGATTCTGATAAAAAGCGAATGCGAAAGCAAGTAAAAAACTTAGATAATGTTTATTTTAACTGAAATCTCAAAGGTGATTAATGAGGATACTACTGATCGTGAAATAAAATATAAATACTCTTGACTTCCTTTTGTTGAAAGAACTCTTCGAAGTTTAAATATAAGCAACTATCGAAAGCATATTGCTATCTGATTAGGTAAAGCATTTGCGAGTTAGGTCATTTCTTCCTTGAAGTTGCTTGGCTTTTTAGCATTTTAATTGTATATTTTGAAAGTTTGAAGCCTTGTGTAAAAAATAGTTATTGTGTCTATTAAATAAAGTATTATTATTTTTTATTTAACTCATCTTTCATACTCTCTGTTTTATTTTAAAATTAATATAATTCTGGAGTTATTAAAGTTAAGACATATTTTAAATTTATTTAGTTGTACCCTACTTTTTTATTTAAACTATAATTTTTAATCGAAAATTTTGTATGACGAAAATTTTTTTAAAAAAAAGTTTAATAAAACGATTTAATGAAGAAAATACGTTATCATTTGAGTTGCTTTTGTTTAATGTTTCCTTGTCTCCATTAAATTAAATAACTTTATTACTTAAATTCTAATTTTGTATTTTTGAAATAAGTGTTAACTTATTTTATCTTAGTTTTAATAAATCTCTCAAAAAAGAAGATTAACGCAATTTTAAAGCTGATAATTTAATAATTTTTTTAAATCCGTTTATTAAATGTTTTTAAAGTTTTATTATCATATATTTCATTTTATTTTAATAAAAATTTCTGACTTTTTTAATATTATCAATGATACCATATTCTAAAGGTATATTAAAGTCTTCAATAGACTTGGAAGCAAATTTGGTATATATCTCTCTATTGAATTATAGTTCAATTATAATTCAAAAGTTTCTTCATATTCGATTTTATTTAAAATGTTAATGATTATATTTTCTTCAAAATTTTTATAATAAACCATAAATTAAATTTTTCAAACTGAAGCTACGAGGCTCTTTTGCTTACCAACTTATAAATAATTGCCAACTTAGCTTTGATGCTTAAAAGCGTAAATTTTACATAAGTTCTTCTTCCTTATATTAAGGAAATAGCTTATACTAAATTATTAATATAAATAATGCAGGAATTTTACCAACAGTAAAAATTCAACCTTTATAAAAACTTCATATTTTTATGAGAATTCTTAAACTTCAATATGATTAGAAGTGGCGTGAAGACAGACTAAAGATTAACGCTTACTTATCTCTATGCACTCTCCTTGTTCCAAGAATACTTATAGCTTATTTAAAGTAATTATTCCTGAAAGACATTGATTATTATTGTTAGTCTTAAACTAAACTAGAGAAGAGTCTGTTTAATTGACTTATCAATTAACTTTTAAAGTACTATTTAGTTTAAAATAACTTATAAATGATGTGTATCAAACCATCAAAATCTCAGTAAACTTTCATATAGTATTTCTTTACTTTAGCACTATATTATATTTGCCAAAATAAGTAGAATTAATATTATTGCTTAGTCTAACATTAAAATAATGATATAATAACCTCCCATTTTATCGCAATATTAATTTCATATTATCTTGATTTATATCTTGATAGTTATTAGAGTTTTATTCATGAAAATAAATTATTAGTTATGCTTAGAAACAACAAATAGAGAATTTAATAATGCTTCCTAAATTAGCTAAACTTTTTTTTAATAATTTATTTAAAAAGATTCTCAAAATATATAAACCTTTCCCCTTCTTTAATAAAATATATTAATCCTTTAGAAGATTTATAAAAATTTTAAATATTAAATTAATATAAAACAATATATTTGTCTTAGCTATTACTGATTATTTATTTAATCTGAGCATTTGATTGCATTTTATCTTATGACTATTTCCTTTGATAATTTAATTAACTTATTAATATTTGAGACTTATATAACTAACATTGCAATTCTCTTATTTTAATCATAAAATATTTTAGTTTTGAATAGTTTTCCTTCTTATATTATGGTATAGTTTAGATGCAATCTAATTAACAGAAATCATATGCTTAAAGAGAATCATTTTTCTACTTAAATTATTTCCTCTTGATTAGCTTAATTTAAATATTCAACTTTTTAATCGAAAGGAGTGAAAGGTAGGACTTTAGCAACAAAGCAGCTTTAAGTTTATTATCTTTTATAAATCACTTTGCTAAAATAAAATAATGTAGATTGTTTGCAATCAATCTAAACATTGCAATTTTCTTATCCTTCTCTTTCACTCTTATGACTCCAATTTAACTCTTTATTTAGAAGGTCAAAGACCTTATGGAAACTGCTGACTCGCTAGAACAAATGTTGCAAGACAAGCTGGATGAAGTAGAAAAAGAACTTGTCATTAAGCACAGAGAGCATAAATAATATTCTCGGTAAGAAAATAACTATTAGTTTTAACTTAGTTATCCTTAAATAAATTATATATTATATTGATTGATTTTATTTATTTTTAACTATTTTCAATGTTGTTATTAAATAAATATTAGGATTTTATAATAAATCTATTAAATACAAAGATAAATAAAATATTAAATTGATATTTTTAGCTTAAAAGTATATATTGCAAGTATTGCTACCCTGTTGAATATATTTTTCATTTGTCTCATTAAAATCAATCAATACTACACTCTTTTAGTTATTTTGAAATTAAGAAGCCTTGTCTAATATTTTAATAAGAAAAATTGTTTATACTTTAAAATATTAGTAAATTAGGTACCCTCCTAATTCAGTTATCGATTTTTAAATTTTACATTATAAATCCATACTTAAATATTTGTATTAAACAACTTAAAAATAATTGAATTTATAATTAAAAATTTAATTGAGTAAATTAAATATTCTAATTTAAGCTTGAAAATTTAGTAACTAAAATCATTTATTGAATTAATATCGTTCAAAGTATTAATATATCACACATAAACTTAAAAGTCCTGAGCTTTTTATTCTAATTAAAACTTGGTTGCTAAAGAGTACAGAGGATCTACAAGCTAATTTAGATACAGCATTGTTTGAGTAAATCTGAGTATTCATGCTTTTTAAATTATTAATTCAATATTTTGAAATTATTTAATACCTATCATCCTTTCATTGATTCCTAATTATTCTTAGTATGAATAAATAAACCTCCATTAAATTTATTTTGACTATAAATTAGTTAACTATGGATAAAATATGATAGTTTTATTAGGTTTAAATATTAAAATATTTTTGTTTTTATGATAAATATATTCGACTTAAATATCTCATTTAAAAAAATTATAATTTATTCTACTAATGAAAACTTTTTTAAACAACATGAAGGCTTAATTATCATTAATTCAAGCTTTTATTGATACCTTTTATTTTTAGGACTTATAATTAATGTATTTAAGAAACTTTGAATTGTTGCTATTAAATCCCTCATAGAATATAATTTTGTAAATGAATCTTAAAGTTTCTAAATTATTAGATAATTACTGATAAGATGACTTTAACTCAAATAAATAATTTAGTTAAATAATAAATAATTTAGTTAAATAATAAATTTGATTTTATTAATAGTAAAGCTTACAAAAATACAAAATAAGAATTCAAATTAAATAATTTTTCTCCACTAAAGAACTGGATGCCTTTGATTGGGAATTATTCTTTAACGCTAAGATGCTCACTTATAATCTTTAACAACACGATAGCATTATGAGTGTTCTTCAATTTAAATGTTTTTACTAAAACTTGATTATAAATAATACTTTTATTCATATAAATTCTGACTTATACCTCAAGAAGGTAAAGATTGAAATTAGTAGCAGAACACAAATACTATTTAAAATATTTAAAAAAATAATTGTTAAGAAAGTAATTCAAAGTGTTTATAATTGATATTTTCTCAGTCAAAAAAGCCTCGCTTATACCAAATTAATTATCCATTTTAACTTTGAAAGTACTAATTTAACCGAAAGGAGACCAATTTAAATACTTTGAATAGCTGTTTTTTGCCAATTGAGTGTTTCAAGAAATTATGTAAAATATTAATGTCGACAATATTAAAATAATCTTATAGTTTTATGATCAATTTAAGGAAAAAATTACTTAAAATATTTTGTTACAATATATGCAATAATTTAGTATTTTTTATTTATTTAAAAATCAACAAATTGTCAATAGTTTTTGATAAATTTTGATTTTAATAAGTTCTAACTTAATATTAAAGCTTTAATTTAATTCTCACACATTAAATGAACATATTTTCATTTGCTGATATCAATACTTTTATTCTAGTAGTATTTTACTGACTTTTTTATCAATAGAATTAAATGTAATCTAACAGGAAATATATTAAGTTACATAATTATTTGAATAATAATAACTTGCTTATTATTCATCAATGGATTGAGCAATTTTCTGAAATCAATCTAAGTTATCATTTGTCAACATTAAAAATGATATGAAAAGAATAAAAAACTATTACGAAAATCAATGAAGCTCATTATTTAGACTATTCTGTCATGTACCTCCAAGTACCCCACTTGAGTTATTGGGGAGATGCATGACGGAACACTTTAGACAGTTCTTATTACTTTATATTGAATGAATCTTCAATCAAAGTTAATAAAAAACACTTAATCTTTGATAATGAAAGCTTTTTGCTATAAATTCAACTTTTTTGACTAATTATAAAAGGTTTATGTGATTTTAGTTAAAGAAATTGGACATATTTTAATTTATAGGCTCTTTAAGATAAGCATTTCAATCTTAAGTTATAAAATTCTTTGTATTTTTATAATTTAAGTATGATGATTTGTTGTACAGTAAATTTTTAGAACAATATTCAACTTATTCATTCACAATTGGCTTTTTGCATTAGAGGATTAAAAAACATCTTGCTCGTAAAAACCAACTGTTCACATATTCGTTGACTTGAGATTGTGTTATTCAGCCAAATCTGCTTATATCATTATTGACAATCTTAAGTGCAACAACTTAGAAGAAGTACTTTTAAATTCGAGAGCTATGAGAAAATTACGGAGACAATGTCTTCAGTTTACCTTACTATATTTCGACTTATGCAAATAATCTTATCAATCATAAGATATTAAGTAAATTAAACTGATAGCTAAGATATTCTTTCTCTAAAATATACTATATGTAAAATTATTTTAAGAAAAGTTGTGGATTCAGGTAAATGTAAATATGAGCAATATTAACTAAAAAATAGAATATTCAATTTTTAATTGCATTTTTATTATGCTAAAGTACTAAATAAGAGAAGAAATTAAGAGTCAAGATTAGATCCAATAATCTCTTACTTATCTTTAAAGCTCAATTCAAATTTTAATTTGATTTTAACATTCAACTATTACAAGAAAATAGTTTGGTTCTTTTTATTATATAATTATTTTAAAATTCTATCAAAATCATTTTTAATATTTATATATGCAAAACTATTAGTTTTATTTAAGAATAACTCAAACTTTACCAAATGCAAATAGAAATTAAAAAGAATTACTGAGCTAAAATGCAGTTCATACTTATGTTATTTGAAAATTTCAGATTGATTTAATTTGAAAAATTTTGAACCACACTTTAGCTATTAATTGTGATTGCTATTTAAACTTAGTATGTTGCAGTAGTCTCTTTTGCCTCTTGTATTCATTTTGATTTATAGAACAACTCAGTCTCAGAAATGCTAGGCTTTATTTCGGCAACCTCAAGTTGGAAAGTAAAGATGCTAAAAGTTTTAAGTAAGTGGATAAGTATTAATTAGTAAATGAAAAAGTAATCAAAGGGTCGTCATGCTCAACTCCCATTTTTACTATTCTATTTAAAGTCACAACATACTTTTATCGAACTAAGTATTTAGAGCTCATAGTATAGTTAGTTCTGGTTCTGAGTTCGGAATCGCTAAATTTATGAAGGAAGCTAAACTATCAATTTTATAATGATGATAATAATAAAAGAAAATAATTTGTATATCTATTAAAAAAATAAAACTTATTGTGCAGATCCATTTAGAATTCTAAATTATATTTAATTAATCAACTATAAACCATTAGATTAAATATGATATTTTAATTCAAAATAACATTCGATGTTCAAATGCATTTCTATCAACAAATTATCATTTATTTTTAAAATAATTTTGTTAATTAGATTTTAAAAGTATATAAAATTTATTAAGTAAATCATAAAATATATGTGAACTCAGTTTATTAGAATTTTATTTAATATTTAATTTTTTAGCTATTTTTAATTAGAATATAATTATAATGACGGATTGTCCTAAATGTTTTGCTGTCATCGTAAACTTCAGAGTTTGATCTTTATCCATCGTTGCAACTTTTTGCTTTTAATAAAACTCCTTTTGAATTTTGTAAAGTGCATTTTGATTTTAAGCTTTATCTTTTATTGCAACAAATAACAAAAACTAAAACTTGATGAGACTTTATCAGAACTGGATTCGAACAATGTGGCTATTAATAATGCATTAAGCAGAGAAAGAAAATATTATTATATTCAAAATTGCTTGGACAATTATTGGTATCTAAGGATTAATTTTATATTAAGTTTAGCTAAATAAAATTATAAAAATTAAATCTATTTATTTAAAAAATATAGAGGTAAGGTTGAAGTTTATAAAAAATTCAAAAAATCAAATCTTTACTCTTTTAGATTTCTTGTCACTATCAATTACACCTTCTTTATTAATTAACTAGTTTATCTCAATCGTTAAGTAACTCATTTCTCTTTGAGTATACTTCTAAAGTCGAATGTAGTTTTACTTTTTTAGCATAGAGATGAGCAAGAACAAATGCTTAAATTTATAGTTAGGGAAAGCTGTACTAACTAATAACGAGCCAAAAATCAAAACTTGATTCAGCTTTTTAAGCATTTATTTATCTTTAAAAATTAATTTTGAAACTAATTATTATTTTAATGGTGGAGGCAGAGGTGAGCATGTGAAGGTAGTTGATTATAAGAAATAAAGTAAAGGTAAAAATAAAGAAAGACTTTTTATCATTTACTCGAGCATAAAGTAAAATATCTTTTGGGCAAGAGCAAAAAGTCAATGGATTTTTTCTTTTGACTAATATTTAATAAAAGATTATTTTTATTTTTACCCAATTTTGCTTTGTCATCATCAACTACCTCCACATCCAAAATAAAAAATAAATAGTTGATTAATATAGTTTAGTTAAAAAAGAAGACTTAAATGAATCTAAAGATTTACAAATTTATTTTGAAAATGAAATCAAAAAATTCCTCATCATACTTTGTTAGATGGCTCGCATACTCTTTCTCATCAATTTATTCGATCCTATTGATATTTAGTCAGTATCCTTCTCTCTCGATCTGCCTGTCGCCACTTTCTTTTATTTAGAAAAATAGTGATAGAGCTAGCTCAGAGCAATATGCGGATGAAAGTTACATTTAGATTCTAACTTTTATGTACTTTTTAAATATTTCTGCACTATATAGTTTAAGTTATTTTCAAGCATTTTAAGTCAATGCTTAGCTTTATTTTTAATCTTCTTTAATAAACATTAATGTTTCTCTCATAAAGTAAATAAAAATCACAGATATTATGTTTCCAGCTAGCATTGTTGCTTTTACATTTAATATTGAGATTATGACCATCATTAAATTTCATGAGTTTCTGTATCTAACACTTTTAATTCTTTACTCTTATCCATGTAGAATCTATGATAAATTCTATTTCCGCGAATCTCAAGAAGGAAGTATTGCCAATGTTGATCAGTATCTTAAAGTTTGATTGGCTTTTCTTATCCTTATGGAAAATATTTGCTTGATTAAGGCTTAATATTCTTTTCCAAAGTTCACAAGTCTTGTAAGTCCCTTATATACTTATTTTTAGTGTATCTTTCATGATTCTCAACATTATTCCTTTGTCAATCAGAGTCCTTTCTTGGTGCTAATGTGAACTCATTTGTCTTTCTTAGTTGATGGGATTTTGAAAAATGTAAAATAATTTCTGATGAGATTCTGTATTCAAGAATTTTCTATTAAATTTCTATTTGCTATCGATTTTGTTCTTTTGAAATTATGAATAGGAGCATCAAACTTTTTTATTTTAAAGTGTTTTCTAACTTATACTATATTCTAAAGTAATTTCAATCAACAAATTCTCTCCATTCTTTATTAGTTTGTATAAATAGATTCCCTTATGATAACTAATTCATTATCCGTTTTTCTTTGATTAGAGAGAATCTAAGGCACTTTTATTTCAGGATTTGTTACGATTTGTATTCAAGCTCTTTGGGATCATCTGAAGAGTTATTTAAGAAACTTTGAATCTCCTCATTTGTTGATCAAGATCAACAAAATCACATAACTACTAATCTTTGATAAACAGTTCCTCTTAAATCATAATTTGAATATCAAAAATGAATATTTTAAATCATTTAGCTTTGATATCGATTATTATAATAATTCTCTAGATTCTGCTTATGATTTACTTTCTGAATAATCTGCATAGTAACCTCATCATACAATGATACAATTTGCTTTGTAGAGAGGACTCAGTTGGAAGATGAAATGTGAATGATCTCTTAAGGCCTGAATATCTTCTCTTCAAAAATATTAAGCTTATATTGAGAGTTTCAAACAATTGATTTTAAATTACTTAACCTTTCATATAAATCAGAAAGTAGTATTAACGAAAAGTATAGTTTATTGAGGTGTTTGTTTTGCTGAGGCATATCTCTTTTAATATATTATTTTATTATTACCTAACCTCTAATTTATTTAAAGTACTGATAGTATTTATTAATTCATAGATATGCCATGATTTCTTAATTTTGAATCAATAAATATAATTATCTTCTTGCAACTATTTTCTATTTTTATAGATATATTGGATTGCAATATCTATATTTTGTTAATATTCACAAATTTTGATTCCATCATTTGAATTTGCTACTATTTTTGTTTTATTATATGATGTTATAGCTTATATACATTTTCAAATTTTAGTTGAAATTTAGAAGATTATAAATGAATAACCGACTAAAACTATTATATTAATGAAGGTGTGTTCTTAAGCTAAATGATTTAAAGATCGCTTAATTTTTATCTTGTTTGAAGAAAACATATCATTATAAAAATAAAGCCAGATTTACTATAATTATTTGATTTCAGAGTATTTCAGATATGAAAAATGAAAAAGACAAAGATCATTTTATTTGCAGATTATTCATGAAGATACCAGTATTCTTTATAATATTATAAATAATAGCAAAAATAACACTCAACATATTCAGTATGACAGAATTTCTAAGAATAGAAATTTAAATTATCGTAATTAAAACTGCTTTTTGTTTTATAGAGTCACTTTTCTGTCTATTTTTTATAGTATTTCGGCAAATTATTCTATCATCCTCCTCTCAAATAATCTCACTAAAATTTAGTTTTCATTTTTTACATTTTCAATTTCCTTTACCTCAAATTTTCCTTTTTATCTTTACAATTGCCAATAATTCATTATTCTGAATCATTATTGGATTGTTTCCTCTGCTTTGTTGCTTTCTTTAACTATTCCAAGTTTGATGTTTTTTTGTATTCCAGATAAATTATTGTAAAATAATTTCTCTTTAACTTATAAGACAAGAGTACATTCAATAAATAACTCATTCGTTCATAAAAAATAAATTTTAAAAAAATTCTTTAAATTCTCGAACATCAATCATGGTTAAAATTTGCCACTTTATATATTAATCTTCTTTGGAAATCGTTATTTTGTCACTAATTTCTAGAAAGTCGTCTGGCATGAGGTATTTATTTAGAATAAAGTAAACCAATGCTTATCAATATTCGAAACTTAGTCTCTGTTTTGTATCTTACTGTCTATTAATCCTAACATGTTTGAGTCAGTAATAGTATAATATATTACTATATTATTTAACTCACTCTGAGACTTTGATTTGTGGAGCGTAAATTAAATTTTTTTCTCTCGAATCTATGGAGATTTTTAATTGCATTAATTGTTACTTTTTTTATCAAATTAAATGTAGTAGGTAAAATTGTTATAATCTTGAACTCCAGCGAAAAATAATATATATTAATCTTTTCTCAAATAATTTATAAATCTCTTGATTAAGTGATATTTTATTGATGCTCTTCTCAATTCGGCGGATGCATTATCTTCATTCTAGCTTTATAAATAATTAATGTATATATTTTATGTCTTTTTCTGAACACGGTAGATAAATCAAAATTCAATTGCATTTTCTTTTAATCAACTTAATTGATTCTCATTTGCTATCTGGTTGAGGAATGAGAAAATAATAGTCAACTTTAAATTATCATATTAATATGTTGTACTGGCTTAGTCATTTCCAAGACAGCTAGTTGTCATTGTAACTTAAATAGACGAGCATTTAAAAAATAAAATTTAATCAATAAAATAACAACAATTTTTTTATTTAAAGGATTAGATCAAAGGGTGTAAATGATTTTTCATTTCAAATTATTATAAAAAGATTTTGAGTAACTGTTAAGATTAAAAAAACTCGTAATGTTCAATTTCTTTTCAAGGTCGAACAACAATGAAAACTGAAAAGTTTTCAAACTTCTCTCTTTTCTCTTGATTTGAATGAATGAAATATCAGATAAATTAAATTTATAATAATCTAAAGCTTGGCATCAGACAGCTTATATATAATTCAGATAGTCAACTGACAGAAGAAAACCATTTTATTAGAAGTAGTCTTAACAAAATGAGTTTTTGAGGATATGCAAAACTAAAACAATACAATGAACATCATCTTTTTGATTACAAAAAAGAATTATCATGATAAGAGAGAAAATCATTTACAACTAATCTATAAACAGAGGCTTTTGTTGAGCTGCAAACACAAAGAAAATTTAATATAACTGTGTAAATTTTGGCTAAGGTATGACATCAACATCACATCTATTAAAAATATTATCAAGAATTTTGAATCTGAAAAAAGAGTAATATTATATACTAATGTAAAGTAATATAATAAGCTGCTAGACACAGAGTTTGTTTGGGAGATAATCCATTGATTTTCAAGTAAAGATGTCCAACAACATATAAGGAGAAATCTTTTAATTCTGGATCTACTCCATTATTCATTTAATCAACAAAAAAGTGAATGCATTTATAATTGTTCAGTTAATAAAATAAAAGACGAATTTCTAGAGAATACATTAGATGATATAAAGTGTATTCTTTTGAAAAAATAGCTTTTAGATTGAAGAAAGTAAAACAATCTTGAACTCAAATTCAATAAAACTGTTGAAGGACTAATTAAATACAATAACTTTTTTTTCTTCATAAATGCACCAACTTAAATTTTGATTAATGTTTATAAAACTGAATTTTGAGATAGTCAATAGTAATTTAGGCACACTTAAAATAAAAGTGTCAAAGATAAATAAAGACTATTATGCGAAGTATACAAGAGCATATTTCAGCATATTCTAAATTTTATTAAAAAGTGAATAATGAGCTTATTAGTTTTGAGACATATTTAGAAATTAAAATTAAATTTGTATTCATTCTTCTTTTGTGATTTTTTAATTGAAAATTTCCATAATTTTTTATCTAAAACTTGAAAATACAAACAAGTTAATATTAGGCGAGCGTCCTCAATACATTCTATTTTAATAAAAATCCATAATGTTAAGTTATTTAATTTTAGGAACAAAATTAATCGAGAGCCACTCTGCTTAAAAGTTAGATAAATAATTTTTATTATGCCAATTAATTAAACAAGTATCTGATTTAATCAACATAATTCAAAGTTACTGAGAGATATAATTTTGATAATCTAGAGTAAGTTAAGCGACACATGTCAGTTATTAAAAAATAGATAGTTTGCATATTTAACCCAACCTCGATATTACATATTGGATAAATCATAAATAGGAAAAGATCAATAGATCATAAACTAAATATATTTTAATGAATTAAAAAACTTCTTTTTAAAATAAACATTTACTTTTTAAACTAAAACTTGGCAATAAAAATAAATTAAATACTTAAATTTAGTTGACTAAAAATAAAAGAAACTTTAAAGATAATTAATATTGAAAATTGATAATAATTTAAACCACAAATATGCTTGCATGCATATTTACAGAGAATACAATATTCAAATAATTTATTTGTAAGCTTGCATTCAGGATCTATACTTTTACGAAATATTTGCAAGCATAAAACTAAATAGAAATAAAATAGTTAGGAAGCGTTAAGAGGATAAATAGTAAATAAATTAGCTGCATTTTAAATCAAATTTAAATGAATTGTTGATAACCTGCTTACAAGAGTAAACTTAGGAATTTTATATTTAAAAAAATTTTCTATCAAGTTTTAATTTTTGATGCTTTTGCAATGTTTTTGTTTTTGAATAAACTTATTAGTACTACTTCTATAAAATTTATTGTATGCTTAAGCTTTTGTTTGATTTAGGCTAAATGTAAAAAATATTTAATTAAAAGAAGAAATTTATAATTTTATTTTCTTTATTTAGATATAAAAAAATGAATAAAAATTAAATTAAATTTCTTTTAATTTTTTGTAGCTCTATAAATGTAAAATTAATATCATTAAATTCAATTTTATCCTAAGTCTTTGAATTTCTTACATAAAAATAATGTATTCAAAAAAAAATAATTATTAAATCTATAGCAACATAATTCCTAAATTATAAAGAATTTTAAATATATCAATAACTATTTTGAGTTTATTATCTATTGAAATAGCAGATTATTGAGTTTAACTAAAATAAATGATTAATATGTTATGTAAAATAATTTACTATTTTTAATTATGCTAAGATAAATATGGTATCTCAATGTTGTCATATAAATAATAACAAAATCAAACTTTTATCAAAAATCACAATTCTAAAGTTTTATAATCGAAAATTGCCTTATTATTCGTTATTTCATTAAATATACTTTTATTTAAAGTTTTAATTAATTTAGAAAAATAAAATAAATAGTTTTCAACAAAAATTTAAGCTGAATAAAATATTAATTAAAATATGAAAAAAAATATTAATCATAAATTAATTTAATTAAAAAAGAGATAATGTAATTTAATTAAATTTTAAAAACTTAGATATTTTTAAATCATTTTGTAATTAAATTTACATTTTAATAAATAATGAAGTTTGATTTCGTATTTATTCTCAAGAAATTTTACTAAGAATTCATAGTTCTACTTAAAATAAATATTTTAAAACCTATCAAATAGCTTATAAAACTAAGCAATAAACAACAGATTTCTATATTTATAAAAAAAAGCATTTTTATTTACTTCTGATGAAATAGTATTTCTTTATTAAATAAATATGCATAATGAAAAAAATTATTCAAGCAAAATAAATGTTATTAATAAAACTTTTATCTGATTTAATTTAGTTTGCAAAAGTCTTTGTTTAATAACTCAATTTTGATTATAATGAAAGTTCTTAAATTGAATCTATTAATATCTAAATAAATCTTCGAACAGTTAATGTACAATAAACATCTCTTACTCTCTCTTCACAACTACCACTAATAATGAGCTCGCTAACAAACTCAAAAACTAGCTCACAATAACCACGATCCCTCTTGGAATATCCTGTTCTCTGTAAAAGGAAATCAAGATCTTCAATGCATATAATTTTATATGGATTCTGTTAGTTCTCCTGAACCACAAAATGAATTCTTTCTTTGTAAATCCTCAGCTTTTCTGATCAAAAACATCATCACCTTCTTCTCCATCAACACCAAAAATAAATGTGGTAAAAAGGACTCCTGTGACGAAGAGCCTAGTTGCAATTCAAAGATGCGTGTGGATAATTTCGCCATTTTATTTTTAGTAATAATTGATACTGTTATCTAGGTTAATGCAGTATTTTAAAAAGACAGCAAGCTAGCTAAGTCGTGAAAATAGTTTGAATTGAATTGTTTAATGCTGAGTCCTAAAATTATATGTTCGAACTATTATCCATTTGATAATATTCACACAACCACCGTTATCTCACTCCTGATTTAGATTCTTCTCCAATAAACCATCAGATTTTTACAAGTTACTGGGAGAGTTTGACTACGGACAACCAAGCTGCACCTCAGACAGCATTCACACATGAATAAGTAAAGATAATGATTGGGTTTACATTGGAGAGGTGAAAGAAGGAACTGATCATACTCCACATGGCATTGGCATACAAGTATGGAATAATGGAAGTATTAGAGAGGGATATTGGAATGATGGCAAACTACATGGAAGAGGGAGACATATCTTTAGAACAGGATACTACATTGGAGAGTTCAAAAAAGGCATTTATGATGGTGAAGGAACCAGATACTTCATCAAAGGAGAAAGATATGAAGGAGGGTGGAAGAATGGTAAATATTTCGGACAGGGAACATTGTATGTAAGAGATGGAAGCAACTGTACAGGCCAATGGGATGAATATTGGAAAGGGCAAGGAGAAGTTAACTTCAAGGACGGAACTAAGTATACAGGACAATGGAATTGGGATTATCATAAGTTAAGGAGACATGGATTAGGAACTCTATACTCTGCTGACAGACAAATACTCAACCAAGGCAGGTGGGTGTATGACAAGTATCAAGGCAAGAAGTAATTCTAAGTTGTTTACAATTGAGCCTCAGTTATGCTTGATTAAGCTTACAGTTTAATTGCTTTCTAATTGAAGTGAGTATTTAAATTTGAGACTATGATTATTGAGCCTCTCAGTTTTGCTAATCACTTTAATTAGATTTTTACTTGAAATAAAATTTACTAAGATTTCGCATGTAGCTTTGATATTAGGATATAAGAGCACTTTGCAAAAAGTTATTTAAAACAGCTTATATAAAAATTTTATGATTAATTTATTTAAAAATATTATTACTAAATATTAAAATCAAAATTTCTGATTAATATTAAATTTCAATATTAATTTTTTTATTCGGGGTTTTGGGGTTTTGGGGTTTTGGGGTTTTGGGG
>JAQGFW010010755.1:0-11971 GCA_030463445.1 Euplotes aediculatus
ATTAGTAATTTTATAAATCACTAATGAAACAGCAAGTAGATTTTGCAATTGCTGCAAGAATTAAGCTGAACTTTCTTTCACTATCACTTCAAATGCTTTTGGAATAATTGATAAAGTTTGCTTTAAATACTCAAAATTGTTGTTCGATGAGACTCCTAGTTTTAGGTCTTTTGCTAGTAGCTGTGGATTTACAATCAATGATCCCTTAATTAAGCCAAAAGTGTTCTCTCTCATGTTAATGTAGTCGTCTTCAAATACTTTGATGAAAGAATCAGGGATCGAGGCGAAGACAGGCAGGAATCCAGGCAGGAAGAACTTGGGCGTGATCTTTCCATACTTGTTGTTGTTATCTTCAATCTCTGATTTTAGTTTTAGTCTTTTACATATTATCATCATACTTTGGTCAAGTTGATTATAACTAAAAGATTTTATTTAATTTTTATCAATAAAGAAAAGCTTAAATAGTATCAAACAGTTAGTTAAGAAAGTAAAATTGTTATTAAAAGAATATTTAAAAACTTACAAAGTATAACTGTAAAATTCAGCAACAGAAAACAAAACATCAGAGTAGGATCTGCTGTGGATAATTTTGTATGCATGATCAATCTCTACTTTTACTGTTAACTTTCTATCTGTCTCCTCGAGTTCGTAATTGCTTACATCTGTATTGAGATAGTTGTCAGTTTAATTTAAAGTTAATTAGCATTTCAGTATAACTAACTTAGATGAAGACTTTGATAATAAAGATTTAGTACTAAAGGCAATAGAGTTTTTGAAACAAAGGTTTATTAATATTGTTATAAATAATGCCCGAATCAAAAATTTGTTCGGACCTTTAAATGAAGAGTTCTAAGATAATTTAAAGAGTCGAATCTGTAGAGGAGTATAAAGACATGCAACATCATAATTAAATTGATAAAAAATACTTTTAAATAGACAAACAATCTTACCGAATCCAGACTGTTCTCTGCCCTTTTCACATATTACGTAATAAAAGTATTTGATTGCATTGTAAGCAATAAATGTTGATATGTTTTTCAACTTGTACAAATTACAGTTTTCTAATGCTTTATTTATTTCATCTTGATCAACTTGATTTTCTACCTAAATTAGATTACTGGTATCAAATTATTTAAAATTATAATTTAAAGAAGTTAAACAACTACACCTAAAACATAGGAGTCACTAAAATGATTAATTGATGCAAAAAATATTGAAGTTTTTGTTTTAAAACTTATGAAGAGATTTATTTATCATCAATGTTTGAATCATTAAAATTCTTCAATTAAGCTTTTCAGTATTGGCATGTTTTCCACCCAATCCAATTGTTCTTTTAAATAAAATTTTAAAACAAAAGATTATTTTTACAATTCGTTTTAAAATACTACTGTTGACCAGTTGGTTTGGTGATTAATTATTTCTTTGTTTAAGTCTACTTTATGATATAAATTGCAATAAATAATCATTAAAAAAATAAATACAAGACCTTATCTTTACCTTTCTTTTCAATTCTATAAAATATTCTAACATCTTTTCTTTAACTTCTCTTTTTTCTAAACTGTCAGCAGATAATTTTTGATAAAATTCTTCTCTGTCATTTGCATCTTCAAGGCTTCCGAATTGAGTAAATTCGAAACCTTTTATAACCTTATCCTCGCCAATATCAGTGAGCAACTTCAGCGTACCGAGTCCCTGGATCATCCTTTGGAATGTTAATATCAATAGACTTACCATCAATTTTTTAGAGTGAAGCTGTTGTTGGATTTATCAATACTGAAGTGATCTTTGCTGAATATTTCTAACTCTAATAACTCTCTGAACTCATTTAGGCACGGGTAAACTTCAAATGAATCTAAAGATATCATTGGATAATTATGCTTAATTAATAACAAAATAAATAAGAGTATATTTTGAGCTAAATATTGAACTTCTACATTTTATTTTTTTATTTATTAAATTTCATAAATGGAAATTAATATTTTATAAAATGTATTCATTAACATAATAAACTATTACCAATATTGTCTTGAACATATTTTTTGAGTTTCTCATCATAAGTTCCTTCTTTGTACTCAAGCACAATCTTTGGTATTTTTGAGTCGTATCCAGGCAAACTTATCTGTAGTTTACTGATCAAAGTCTTAAGATTCGCATCTGTTCACAATGAAGCAGCATAGTCTTTAAAAGTTTTTCAACTGTATCAATATTAGCTATTAAAATAAAAATGTAGCTATAAATCAAAAACAAGTTACCGATCACAATCAGCAATTGAGTAGCCAGGACTTTGATAGCAGCTTCCAAGTTTATCAACTAATAGGCAGGCGATTGGGTAAAGCAGATTTACAAAAAACTCCATTCCGTTTGCAATAATCTGAATCTCTTCTTTGAAACCATCGTCACTATTGGACTCTTCAATTTTGAGTTTTAAATATTTATAATAGTAATTTTTCATGAGATTTGACTTGATGTTTGATATTTTTTTTAAACCATATTTGATATATTTAATTAGCTTTTACTGAAAGTTTGCCATTAGATTCTTTATTATCTATTTAAATAAAAATGGATCTTGAAATCACTGATTAAAAAGTAAAAATTCCTAAATATTACTCTTTGCAACTTCAACAAGAAATTTTTTGACTACACTTTTGATTTGCATCTGAATTTCATTTGGATATTCCACTCAGAAGCTTGCATTATCCTTGTTGAAAATGTCGTATTCAATTTCATTAAAGCTGATTAATCCGAATGCCTGTTTTCTGATGCGGTGGTTGAAAAACATATTAGCGTTCGGAACCACTATAATTCACATTTTGTAAAATTATTTACAGTCGCACATGTTAATACAGATATAATGACATTTTGGCTTATATTCTTAAACTGAAGGAAGAAAGAGTCAATGCTTAAATAAGATATTATTGATCAGTCATAGCGAGAATAAAGTAAAGTAACATCCAAAAATCCATTAAAGTATAATATTCAATAGCAGAGTTTAATTTTTTTTAATTATACTAATAAATTACTAAGTTTTAGCTATTTTAAAATGCTATGATACCCTCGGAACCTTTGAAATTTCACCCTGTATATGAACTTTCGTTCAACGTGGCATCAATCTTTTATTGTAAATGGATCTAACCTTACCACTGGTGGTATGAAGGTTCATATCTAAGATATCGAATTCGACATCCAGGACGAACTTTTGAAGGCCTCAAGGATATCTCTTACCATAATATTATTTATTAAATCCTAATATGGAAATTGTAATAAAGATAATTAAATCATTTAGAAATAGAATTATTTTATGAATATGTAATAACTGTTTATTGTTCAATAATATATAATTAAATAAAAATCTATTGAAAAATCTTATTTAAAATGTACAAAAACTGCAGTTTTATAATGTTTTTATGAAATCACAATTACTTATAAGAAATAGAAGATGAATTTTGAATATAAAATTAGATTATTTTAAATTAAAACTAAAACATGATCTCTTTTTCAGAATTGATATCAGAGATCATTATTAGCATGTACAGAGTCAACCCATTACAAACTTATCATGGATCCTAAAACTTGCTATTAGTAAAAGAAACTTATAATTATTTTTGATAATCAAATATTCTAGTTAATAAATAGTTTGATTAACACAAAAAGATTGATTCGCTTGAATTTTGTATTTCAAATATAAATTATAATATCACACGTCTAAAATGTGATATTTGTTTTCAACTGCCTCTCAAATATCATTAGCTTCATCATATTAACCTCTTTCACTACAGTATTCAATTAAATTTCTTTATACTTACTTCCCAAGAGATTAATATAAAATTTTAATTTTAA
Organism: Euplotes aediculatus; assembly: GCA_030463445.1. NCBI lineage: Eukaryota > Ciliophora > Spirotrichea > Euplotida > Euplotidae > Euplotes > Euplotes aediculatus. The sequence continues at coordinate 3,838 of JAQGFW010010755.1, forward strand.
TTTTTCCTACAGTTAAACATTTTTGTTTGTATACACTCTCCAAAATTCTTAGCTGATGTATGCTAATTTTGAAGTATTAACTATCAATAGATATTTTGTATAACTGATAAATAGAATACTCTCGGATTATCAACTTAATTGTTATGAGAAAAGTATGTAATTCTGATGCTCACCTCCTATCATAACCATCTAAAATACTCAAGAAATTCTTCAGGGACTTATTTGATTTGATCACAAGGCAATCATACACTACTCGAGGAATCAAAATAACGGTTTGATATGAAATTAAATTTTCTTAATGCAGCAGGATAAAGCTAGAAATCTGCATTCGTAATTTAGAACTCATAGTTTATACTTTCATTCAGCAAAAGCATAATTCAATAAAGGTTCTGGTGTATAACCAAAACTTTAACTATTTATATTTGAGTATCTTAAATAAACGCAAGAACTCATGGATTAATTTATAATAAAATATATTTCAGTAATACTGTTTGTATAAGGTCTCCTAAACAATCAAAATATATTGACCCTCTTCAGGATACTTGACAAAGAAAGTTTGACTGTAAAATTAAAAATAATTATATAAAATTAATTTAAATTTGAGAAATTATTTTAAAGTACGATAAAAACTTTTTAATTCATATTTTGTGAACCATAATAAAAAAATATTTAGTTAAAAATACGATAGAAAACTTTTAATTGCAATAAACAATTATTTTTTAAAAAGTTGATAATTTAGATCATGATTTTGAGTTTTCTGCTTTAATTTATTAACTATGTCTATTTTATCAGTATCGTTTAATTTTACAATATTTTCATTTGATCTTTTAAACTTAAATTCAATGCGATTTTTAAAAAATATAAATTGCTTGTGTTAAAACAAAAGTAAAACACAGAAACATATCTTTACATTTATTATCAATCATAAAGTTGCTCTCAATAAACTAAGTTCAATAAATTTAATATAGTTTTATATTTTAGAATAATTCAAAATAAATATTCATTTCAAGATAAATGCTCATGGATTTCTTAATTTATAAAATATAGTTATCTACTTTGCTTTATATTTATTTTAAAAGTGTTAAGTAATTTTATTTAATAGCATATTTTAATATAAAATGAGAGCATTATTAAAGCAAATTGAATTTTTTATAATAATGATAGATTTTTAAAGATTATTGTTTGATTATCAATTTTAATTTTTGTATACATCCGATAAAAATTAAAGTATTTAAATATTAATATCTCATTACCTTGCTTCTTTCCATTGACAGAATACTCTGTGATGTCATTATAGCACCTCTTCGGTCCCTTTACCAGTTATTAAAACTAAATACCGTGAAATATTCTTCTTCTAAATCCTTTGAAACTGCGTGCAAAAGTTTTAGTTGTTCTATAGTGTCAATTTGAATTTGCTCTTTATCCAACTTGAATGATGGTTTTATTTTTGTTAAATCTCTTAGCATGTTGTCAGCTTCACTTCATTTTTGTTGGTTATGGACAAGAGATGAAATTCTTCATCTGATCGCGGGGCCGTTCAAGTTTGAGCCCCAGTAACATTCAATCGGAACCATATTTTTATCTCAGAACTCAATAAATTGCTTGAATTTAAGTTCAGAATTAAAGTAAAGATTAACAGAATGAAAATCTAAATCATCTTGAAATTTAAATAGCAAACTTTTTGCTTTTTTTCATGTTTCAAAATATTTTTGTTGTTCTTCCTTTTTACCTACTATATTCTAAATAAAATGATATTAGATTTAAAAAAATATTGAAAAAATCAAATTGAGTAAATTAAATTATATTTTATGTTTATAAAGCATTTTCATCAATCTACGTTGCTTTTATTAGCAGTTCAATTAATATTCTTAATTTTATTAATGCTAATCTGAACTAAAATTAAGTCTGAATTATTTTTGATTGAATATTGCTTAAATAATATATCAAATCAAGTTTTGATTAGCGTGATAATATTTTGAAAGCTAAGTTGATTGTTTCAAAAGAAACATTTTAAGTAAAAGATATTATTTCCTTTAATGAATTTGCGACACTAAACATATAAATTTTGAATCAGAATAGACTATTTAAATACTAATGGTTTTAAAATAAGTCTGTTTATCATAAACTACACTTGTTCTTCTCGTTAATCAGACATTTGCAATGGCTTTAAGATTTTATATTACGAAACAGTTTTGCAATTAGATGTGACACCTGTGTAATTTTATAAATAATCAAAATAAATATGAATTCAAGAAAATATGATTGTAAGAATAGTCTGAGTTACAAAGAGGAAACGCACATAGTGCAGCAAGAACATATCTGCTTCTTTTATAAATATATGATTCATTGCAAACATCCTTGAAGATCTTTGTTTTTAGTTTCAGTTTCTGCAAGGACTATGAGATTAGCAAAGAACACTTAGTGTTTTGTTGACAATACTCAACAAATATTTTATTAGGAAAATCCACTCTCTTAAGCACTAGCGATCTTAACACTAGTAAGCTAAATAAATAGCAGTTCAGAACAAATAACAACTGAAAAAGAAGATTTTGGTTCTAAGAAGCATGTTATTATGAAGAAAAAAGTTCACAGATTCCAAACGCTAAGAGATGATACACTGAACTTTTGGCTAAAGCCATAAAATTAGGTTTGAACAATATCTCATTTGATGGATTCTCAAGAACATAAATTTAAATATGGAGCTACCATACTTTGCAATCATAAAGCTTATTGCATATCTAATTCTTGCATTAAATAAATTTCTTTTCAAGTAATGATTTAATAAAATAATGTACCATAATTATTAAAAATTTCAATTATTAGTAACAAATAAATAAAAAAATCAAAAAATATTAAAGACAAGATAATAAATTTATTAAAAAAATTAAATCTCTTTGTCCTAATTTAAATAAAACTGTAAATTATGTAGCATATCACACAAATAAAATAATTATTGCTTTTAAAGTCTTGAGTATTACCTTGTACCGAAACATTAAAAAGCTCCCATAAGTAATATTTTCTTTTTTAAATTTTGGAATTTTATCTTCAATATCGATAAATTTTACATAAGCTGGCATTTTATTATCAGTATATTTTTGATCCATACTTCTGAGTATTGATTCAAATTCTTCATCATTGAATACTTTAAAATCAGAATAGATACTGATATCTTTGAATTCTTCGATATTTTTCAGTCTAAGAATCTTCTGTTGGTACAGCGAATCAAGTAAGTTAAAAAAATATTTTGCTCCACCTCCAAATCCATGAGTTCTAATGTTTGCTCCAATGTAATTACTAAGAGTTTTATTTCATTCTTTAATATCCTCTTTCAGCTTTATCAACTGATCTAAACATGATTATTAAATTAGATAGACTTAATAAATCATATTTATTTCTACAAAATAGAACATTTGAGAAAATAAAGCAGAGATTTTGTCTGCATTTGAATCATTAAAAATTGAGGCATAATAAGGCTGCAGCTAGTTCGAGTTGCATAGATAGCAAATTTGAACCTATTAAAGCTTTATTTTTAATGGAACTATAAAGGATCTCAAATCTAAATTTATTATCCTTTTGTATACTCTCGAAAATACAAATTTAACTAAATGTCCAATGAAATTTATTTTCGTGATCACTGCAAGCTAACATATAAATTTATTCTTTAACTTTGAAAATAATATTAACAGTTTGGTATGATTTTAAACAATTTTTTATTAGTTCGTATAAAATGAAAAGTGCTCACAATAGCTTATTAATTCCAAAGACTTTTAATCAATGTTTAAAGAGTATTATTTAATTAAAATTAAATATTGCATTTTATTATGACAGTTATTAAAAATTTCATATTTAGTTTATAAATGTTGTTAAACTATTGACTTTGATGTTGTTTAGCTAACTGCTTTGCTTCTATTTATTTACAATGTCAAACTTTTTAAGACTTCAATATAAATTCATATCGCTAGTACAAGCAGATTTAAAGTTAAGCATTATGAGACATCGAAAAGCTAAATGGTTGCCTGAACTAAAAGTAGTCATTAATAATGCACATATTTAATCCTCTTGATTGCTTTAATTTACAAGCTCCAGAACTAAAAGGACTTATTAATTGCTTTATTTCATAAAGATTTATTTAGCCTCTGCTCATTAAATTCAATAAGCTCAATAATAATTCATTTTTAATAAAAACTGATTAAGCAAATCTACCACCCACTCGCGAAGTGAATAGTTTAAAATAAAGCTTTTGATGATTTAATTATTGCACTATAACTATACAATTTTAACTCCAATAGTATTCTGCTCTATATTTTATATATACAATAGACAAGGTTTTATTTTCAAGGCAAGAATCTTATTACAATTCATGCAAAATTGATTATTGGATTAAATATGATTACCTATCACTTATAATGCTAAATAGTAAAAATAAAACTGAGAGTTTAGCAATTTTAGTAGTCAAATTAAAAACACATCCATAAATGTCACATAATACAGAATTAATGATAGATTACTTATTTAAAATAACTTTGAACGAACAATGTGCAGTGGTCAGAATTAAAAAAAAATCTAGAATTAATATAAAAATATTATCATAATATTTCACTAAAATTTAAAATAAAAAAATTTAATACATAATTTTATCTCTTATATTTTTTTCTTCATACTATAAAATCATTTTCGATATATGATCATTTTATTTTTCTCTGATTTCCTTCTTGCTTTTATATTATTTTTGATAACTATTCTTTCGTTAAACCCACAAATTCTCAATTAGATTCAAGTCAGTCAAATAACTTTATTACTCAATACATCTGATATTTTTTCATATAAAACTCTTTTGTGGATGTATTTTTATGTACTGATCGATTATCTGTGACTAAATCTATTTTTCTTCAAACAAATTTTATAAATTTCAAATTCCTAAGCAATATATTTAAATTTTTATGATTGCTGAGACCTCCTTCAAATAATTTAAAAGTGAAAAATCGGATGATACAAATATACCCAAACACATCTTTTTTAATTTTGCTTTTATCTTTTGATTAAATATTTTTCACTTGTATCTTCATATTTTGTAAGAGTAACTTCTCCTCCATAAAATACTACTTCGTTTAATTAATTTAGATTGTTCTAGTTTATTAGACAAAAATCATTAGCCGACTCTCTATAGCCTCCGTATAAATTTTTGAAAACTTTATTCACGAAGTTGGGGCTAAATACTATTTAATAAATGTGCCTTGATCAGCCAAACAAATAAATTTTATTTGCTACAAAGTCGAATAAATAATGTATTTTAGTATTTTGATAACATAAACTAATTTGAAGGAAATTACTTTATTTGAACCAGAAGCTTAGAGCATAAAATAAATTAAATTAGATTTTATTATAATCAAATATATTAGTGATTGAATTTGATCATCACATGTTTTGAAATTGAAAATAAGAATATTAATTTTAAATAATGAAATTATAATTAATAAAATCATATTTTAAATAACTTACTTATCTAAAAAACTAAATATATAGACAAGAAAATAATATCATAATTACATTAAAACCCTTAATTCAGTTTCATATATCTTATTCCTCTCTGAAAATTAAAAAATACTAATTATCCACTATTTTTAGATTATGAGCAAAAGTGAAACAAAAAAATTGTAAAAAATATTTTTCTGAATAAAATATTTAATACAAAAATTTGAATATAAAAGCTAAGTTGAATTAAAAAATTTATTAATTAATATTAATGATTCATATTTTGTATTGCTAAAAAACTTCTTATGAATTATTTGTTGACTTCTTTGACTTGCCCTCGTAAGTTTTGGCAATTTTTAGTTGTTTTAGGAAACTAAATAGAGGGATTTCTGTAACTAATTAATAAATTATAATTGAATGCAAAATACTTATCGAAGCTTAAATACTAAAAGCATGCAATATTTTCAATAAAATATCAAAAATTATATCAAGATCAATACACTTATATTGTCTTTGGTTTAATAGTTTAAAATATAGAACAGTAATCAAAAAGGAAAGTAAAATAAATAAATAAAATGATCTAAATATAATTAAACTTATTTTTAGAAGTTATTTCGTAACAAATGAATGAATTTCAAAACTATTAATTGTGAAAATATTCAATAATATTTTTAATTTACATATACTTTGACAAAAAATATAATTTTTAAAGAATAATTTTTTAGAGTAAATTATTAATTTCTATTTCTTAAAATTTTAAATAATATAGAACCTCCGTTTATTAAAAAAATTGTTTTTCATATAAATTTTTCCTTCTATTTAACTTAAGCTTAATAAATGCTATTTTAATTTTTTAATATAAAAAATCTTTAAATATATTAATTTATTGCTATTAATAATTATTTAAGCAAATAATTTGTAGAATATAAAAATAAGATAAATTTAACTTACCGTTCTTATTATTTTGATCTTGTTTATCGCTCTTCATTAAATTCTCTTGATATTCTTTTATTAGTTCCAAACTATAAGACCACAAATAAAATTTTCCATCTTTAATTTCAAAGAGCTCTTTTAAAGGATAAGCCTTTTCGAGTTTCTTCTCTTGATTTTCAAGGCTCCAACCTTCGTATTCAGCACGCACTCTGATTTTATGGCTGTTCTTGACTACGTTTGAGAAGTCTTCGCTTTCGAGCAGCGAGACAGGTAAGATGTTCAGTTTCAATAGGTTGTAGTCCACTTGCAGTAGTTTCATACTGATTATGTAAAACTCCTCGAGCTTCAGTTTAAGTTTGTCGTCGAACCAGACCAAAGAGATTTCGATTTGCTCAAAAACAGTCTGGTATACGATTGGTAGATCGTAGAATGCAATGCCCAAGTACTTGAAGTCTGCCATTAAAAGCGATATTAGGTCGAACCCTTGGACGCATGGCGGATTTTTGATCTGGTAGAAGTACATCGAAGGGAATATCTGGCTGTAGATGTACGCGAAGTCGATGATAATTTGTTTGTCCTCATTTGGCTTGCTTTCTGGATCTAATTTAATGAGACTTCTTTTGAAATAAAGGTGAATCATTCACTTTTGAAATTTGGCAACAACTCTGGAGTAAGAGTCTTTTATTTGCTCTCTCTTTTTAAAATCAAGTTCACTTAAATGCTTTTCAATCTGCCTTATATCTGAATTGATTACTTGGTTGATCGCTGAATGCAAATTTATTTATGAATTTGAATGCTATTTATGAAAATATTTTTTGCAGTCAAAGATATCATTTCGAAATAAAAAGTTGATGTTCAATATAAATTTATACCAATTAAATGAATTCAAAATCAGCTCAACTAACAAATCTTAATAAAATTTTAAAATATTTGAATAATCATATATCAACTTTTTAATAATAATTTAAACTTTTATGTATATTTTTAAGACGAGTAATGTAAAAATAAGTAGCTATAAATACTGCCACAAACTTTTCTAAAAATAAAGTAAACATCAATTTTTATAAATTCATTTTTTTAAATATTATTATCAGTAAAGATAAATCTAATTTTATTTCAAAGTAATATAATAAAATCATGTAGAATCATTTTTTTAATCCCTCTTAACAAGTCTCTCTAAAATTAATTTCTTTTATAATTCACAATTTTCATACTTGAAACTAAAGTTCCAGCAAAATTTATAAATCTATATTTTTATTAAGAAACTTTTAAATTTCTCAAAATTGTCTTAAATAAATTTATAAGACATTATTTTTTAAGGTTTTAGTTCAGCTTAATTAAAAAGTAAATAGAACTTTGTTATCCTAAATATGTGTTTTGGACAACAAAGCAAGCACCTTTATCTATTTCTTCTCTCGAACTTTAATAATCTCGGTCGTTAAGGGAACAGAAACAGAAAAATTTTACTGTATTAAAAAATTAAAAAGCTCAACCATTTGTATCGTGATTCTCAATTTCATTACGAGCAGACTTATCTTGTATGTCAAATATGTATGAAATTTTATCAATTTTGTTTGCTTTCATGATTGTATTTCTGTGCTCTATCTCTCCTCTTAAATTTGGAGGTTGTATTGAGTCTTCTTTGAACTTCTTCTTCATTTGATACGTAAATGGAATTTTTTTCTTCAATTTTACTTCTAATTTTTTGGTTGCTGTATTGTTTTGCTTT